>JAMYCR010000175.1:0-27500 GCA_028830335.1 Eucera pruinosa
CCTCCCAACCGCGTAGCGATGCGACGAAGGATCGCAAGTAAACGTACGCCAGTTACTTGGAGCGACTCGACCGGTAGTGCTGCAGTAACTCGCACCGAGCCCCGGAGCGACGTGACCGAATGATAGCACGTAAACGTGCACCAAGGCTTGAAGCGACTCGCCCGAAGCACCGCTTGAAACACACTCCCAACCGCGTAGCGATGCGACCGAAGAATCGCGAGTAAACGTAAGCAAGAAATAGGAGCGACGCGACAAATAGTGCGGCATTAACCCGCACCGAGCCCCGGAGCGACGTGACCGAATGATGAGCACGTAAACGTGCACCAAGGCTTGAAGCGACTCGCCCGAAGCATCGCTTGTAACACGCTCCAACCGCGTAGCGATGCGACCGAAGGATCGCAAGTAAACGTACGCCAGTACTTGGAGCGACTCGACCGGTAGTGCTGCAGTAACTCGCTCCGAGCCCGGAGCGACGTGACCGAATGATAGCACGTCAACGTGCCCAAGGCTTGAAGCGACTCGCCCGAAGCATCGCTTGTAACACGCTCCCAACCGCGTAGCGATGCGACCGAAGGATCGCGCAAGTAAACGTACGCCAGTACTTGGAGCGACTCGACCGGTAGTGCTGCAGTAACTCGCACCGAGCCCCGGAGCGACTGGACCGAATGATAGCACGTAAACGTGCACCAAGGCTTGAAGCGACTCGCCCGAAGCATCGCTTGTAACACGCTCCCAACCGCGTAGCGATGCGACCGAAGGATCGCAAGTAAACGTACGCCAGTACTTGGAGCGACTCGACCGGTAGTGCTGCAGTAACTCGCACCGAGCCCGGAGCGACGTGACCGAATGATAGCACGTAAACGTGCACCAAGGCTTGAAGCGACTCGCCCGAAGCATCGCTTGTAACACGCTCCCAACCGCGTAGCGATGCGACCGAAGGATCGCAAGTAAACGTACGCCAGTACTTGGAGCGACTCGACCGGTAGTGCTGCAGTAACTCGCACGAGCCCCGGAGCGACGTGACCGAATGATAGCACGTAAACGTGCACCAAGGCTTGAAGCGACTCGCCCGAAGCATCGCTTGTAACACGCTCCCAACCGCGTAGCGATGCGACCGAAGGATCGCAAGTAAACGTACGCCAGTACTTGGAGCGACTCGACCGGTAGTGCTGCAGTAACTCGCACCGAGCCCCGGAGCGACGTGACCGAATGATAGCACGTAAACGTGCACCAAGGCTTGAAGCGACTCGCCCGAAGCATCGCTTGTAACACGCTCCCAACCGCGTAGCGATGCGACCGAAGGATCGCAAGTAAACGTACGCCAGTACTTGGAGCGACTCGACCGGTAGTGCTGCAGTAACTCGCACCGAGCCCCGGAGCGACGTGACCGAATGATAGCACGTAAACGTGCACCAAGGCTTGAAGCGACTCGCCCGAAGCATCGCTTGTAACACGCTCCCAACCGCGTAGCGATGCGACCGAAGGATCGCAAGTAAACGTACGCCAGTTCTTGGAGCGACTCGACCGGTAGTGCTGCAGTAACTCGCACCGAGCCCCGGAGCGACTTGACCGAATGATAGCACGTAAACGTGCACCAAGGCTTGAAGCGACTCGCCCGAAGCATCGCTTGTAACACGCTCCCAACCGCGTAGCGATTCGACCGAAGGATCGCAAGTAAACGTACGCCAGTACGTGGAGCGACTCGACCGGTAGTGCTGCAGTAACTCGCACCGAGCCCCGGAGCGACGTGACCGAATGATAGCACGTAAACGTGCACCAAGGCTTGAAGCGACTCGCCCGAAGCATCGCTTGTAACACGCTCCCAACCGCGTAGCGATGCGACCGAAGGATCGCAAGTAAACGTACGCCAGTACTTGGAGCGACTCGACCGGTAGTGCTGCAGTAACTCGCACCGAGCCCCGGAGCGACGTGACCGAATGATAGCACGTAAACGTGCACCAAGGCTTGAAGCGACTCGCCCGAAGCATCGCTTGTAACACGCTCCCAACCGCGTAGCGATGCGACCGAAGGATCGCAAGTAAACGTACGCCAGTTCTTGGAGCGACTCGACCGGTAGTGCTGCAGTAACTCGCACCGCGTCCCGGAGCGACATGACCGAATGATCGCAAGTAAACGTACGCCAGTACTTGGAGCGACTCGACCGATAGCGCTGCAGTAACCCGCACCGAGCCCCGGCCCGCACTGACCGAATCCTATCACGTAAACGTGCACCAAGGCTTGAAGCGACTCGCCCGAAGCATCGCTTGTAACACGCTCCCAACCGCGTAGCGATGCGACCGAAGGATCGCAAGTAAACGTACGCCAGTACTTGGAGCGACTCGACCGGTAGGGCTGCAGTAACTCGCACCGAGCCCCGGAGCGACGTGACCGAATGATAGCACGTAAACGTGCACCAAGGCTTGAAGCGACTCGCCCGAAGCATCGCTTGTAACACGCTCCCAACCGCGTAGCGATGCGACCGAAGGATCGCAAGTAAACGTACGCCAGTACTTGGAGCGACTCGACCGGTAGTGCTGCAGTAACTCGCACCGAGCCCCGGAGCGACGTGACCGAATGATAGCACGTAAACGTGCACCAAGGCTTGAAGCGACTCGCCCGAAGCATCGCTTGTAACACGCTCCCAACCGCGTAGCGATGCGACCGAAGGATCGCAAGTAAACGTACGCCAGTACTTGGAGCGACTCGACCGATAGTGCTGCAGTAACTCGCACCGAGCCCCGGAGCGACGTGACCGAATGATAGCACGTAAATCGTGCACCAAGGCTTGAAGCGACTCGCCCGAAGCATCGCTTGTAACACGCTCCCAACCGCGTAGCGATGCGACCGAAGGATCGCAAGTAAACGTACGCCAGTACTTGGAGCGACTCGACCTGTAGTGCTGCAGTAACTCGCACCGAGCCCCGGAGCGACTTGACCGAATGATAGCACGTAAACGTGCACCAAGGCTTGAAGCGACTCGCCCGAAGCATCGCTTGTAACACGCTCCCAACCGCGTAGCGATGCGAACCGAAGGATCGCAAGTAAACGTACGCCAGTTCTTGGAGCGACTCGACCGGTAGTGCTGCAGTAACTCGCACCGCGTCCCGGAGCGACATGACCGAATGATCGCAAGTAAACGTACGCCAAGGCTTGGAGCGACTCGACCGGTTAGTGCTGCAGTACCCCGCACCGAGCCCCGGAGCGACGTGATCGAATGATAGCACGTAAACGTGCACCAAGGCTTGACGCTGCTAGGCCGAAGCCCCGGTTCTACCACCCTCCCCAACGCGAAGCGATGCGACCGAAGGATCGCAAGTAAACGTACGCCAGTTCTTGGAGCGACTCGACCCGTAGTGCTGCAGTAACTCGCAACCGCGTCCCGGAGCGACATGACCGAATGATCGCAAGTAACGTACGGCCTGTGCTTGGAGCGACTCGACCGATAGTGCTGCAGTAACTCGCACCGAGCCCCGGAGCGAACTTGACCGAATGAATAGCACGTAAACGTGCACCAAGGCTTGAAGCGACTCGCCCGAATCATCGCTTGTAACACGCTCCCAACCGCGTAGCGATGCGACCGAAGGATCGCAAGTAAACGTACGCCAGTACTTGGAGCGACTCGACCGGTAGTGCTGCAGTAACTCGCACCGAGCCCCGGAGCGACGTGACCGAATGATAGCACGTAAACGTGCACCAAGGGCTTGAAGCGACTCGCCCGAATCATCGCTTGTAACACGCTCCCAACCGCGTAGCGATGCGACCGAAGGATCGCAAGTAAACGTACGCCAGTACTTGGAGCGACTCGACCGGTAGTGCTGCAGTAACTCGCACCGAGCCCCGGAGCGACGTGACCGAACTGATAGCACGTAAACGTGCACCAAGGCTCGAAGCGACTCGCCCGAAGCATCGCTTGTAACACGCTCCCAACCGCGTAGCGATGCGACCGAAGGATCGCAAGTAAACGTACGCCAGTTCTTGGAGCGACTCGACCGGTAGTGCTGCAGTAACTCGCACCGAGCCCCTGAGCGACTTGACCGTATGATAGCACGTAAACGTGCTCCAAGGCATGAAGCGACTCGCCCGAAGCATCGCTTGTAACACGCTCCCAGCCGCGGAGCGATTCGACCGTATGATCGCAAGTAAACGTACGCCAGTACGTGGAGCGACTCGACCGGTAGTGCTGCAGTAACTCGCACCGAGCCCCGGAGCGACGTGACCGAATGATAGCACGTAAACGTGCGCCAAGGCTTGAAGCGACTCGCCCGAAGCATCGCTTGTAACACGCTCCCAACCGCGTAGCGATGCGACCGAAGGATCGCAAGTAAACGTACGCCAGTACTTGGAGCGACTCGACCGATAGTGCTGCAGTAACTCGCACCGAGCCCCGGAGCGACTTGACCGAATGATAGAACGTAAACGTGCACCAAGGCTTGAAGCGACTCGCCCGATGCATCGCTTGTAACACGCTCCCAACCGCGTAGCGATGCGACCGAAGGATCGCAAGTAAACGTACGCCAGTACTTGGAGCGACTCGACCTGTAGTGCTGCAGTAACTCGCACCGAGCCCCGGAGCGACTTGACCGAATGATAGCACGTAAACGTGCACCAAGGCTTGAAGCGACTCGCCCGAAGCATCGCTTGTAACACGCTCCCAACCGCGTAGCGATGCGACCGAAGGATCGCAAGTAAACGTACGCCAGTTCTTGGAGCGACTCGACCGGTAGTGCTGCAGTAACTCGCACCGCGTCCCGGAGCGACATGACCGAATGATCGCAAGTAAACGTACGCCAGTTCTTGGAGCGACTCGACCGGTAGTGCTGCAGTAACTCGCACCGAGCCCCGGAGCGACGTGATCGAATGATAGCACGTAAACGTGCACCAAGGCTTGAAGCGACTCGACCGAAGCATCGCTTGTAACACGCTCCCAACCGCGTAGCGATGCGACCGAAGGATCGCAAGTAAACGTACGCCAGTACTTGGAGCGACTCGACCGGTAGTGCTGCAGTAACTCGCACCGCGTCCCGGAGCGACATGACCGAATGATCGCAAGTAAACGTACGCCAGTGCTTGGAGCGACTCGACCGATAGTGCTGCAGTAACTCGCACCGAGCCCCGGAGCGACTTGACCGAATGATAGCACGTAAACGTGCACCAAGGCTTGAAGCGACTCGCCCGAATCATCGCTTGTAACACGCTCCCAACCGCGTAGCGATGCGACCGAAGGATCGCAAGTAAACGTACGCCAGTACTTGGAGCGACTCGACCGGTAGTGCTGCAGTAACTCGCACCGAGCCCCGGAGCGACGTGACCGAATGATAGCACGTAAACGTGCACCAAGGCTTGAAGCGACTCGCCCGAATCATCGCTTGTAACACGCTCCCAACCGCGTAGCGATGCGACCGAAGGATCGCAAGTAAACGTACGCCAGTACTTGGAGCGACTCGACCGGTAGTGCTGCAGTAACTCGCACCGAGCCCCTGAGCGACTTGACCGTATGATAGCACGTAAACGTGCACCAAGGCTTGAAGCGACTCGCCCGAAGCATCGCTTGTAACACGCTCCCAACCGCGTAGCGATGCGACCGAAGGATCGCAAGTAAACGTACGCCAGTTCTTGGAGCGACTCGACCGGTAGTGCTGCAGTAACTCGCACCGCGTCCCGGAGCGACATGACCGAATGATCGCAAGTAAACGTACGCCAGTACTTGGAGCGACTCGACCGGTAGTGCTGCAGTAACTCGCACCGAGCCCCGGAGCGACGTGACCGAATGATAGCACGTAAACGTGCACCAAGGCTTGAAGCGACTCGCCCGAAGCATCGCTTGTAACACGCTCCCAACCGCGTAGCGATGCGACCGAAGGATCGCAAGTAAACGTACGCCAGTTCTTGGAGCGACTCGACCGGTAGTGCTGCAGTAACTCGCACCGCGTCCCGGAGCGACATGACCGAATGATCGCAAGTAAACGTACGCCAGTACTTGGAGCGACTCGACCGATAGTGCTGCAGTAACTCGCACCGAGCCCCGGAGCGACGTGACCGAATGATAGCACGTAAACGTGCACCAAGGCTTGAAGCGACTCGCCCGAATCATCGCTTGTAACACGCTCCCAACCGCGTAGCGATGCGACCGAAGGATCGCAAGTAAACGTACGCCAGTACTTGGAGCGACTCGACCGGTAGTGCTGCAGTAACTCGCACCGAGCCCCGGAGCGACGTGACCGAATGATAGCACGTAAACGTGCACCAAGGCTTGAAGCGACTCGCCCGAATCATCGCTTGTAACACGCTCCCAACCGCGTAGCGATGCGACCGAAGGATCGCAAGTAAACGTACGCCAGTACTTGGAGCGACTCGACCGGTAGTGCTGCAGTAACTCGCACCGAGCCCCGGAGCGACGTGACCGAATGATAGCACGTAAACGTGCACCAAGGCTCGAAGCGACTCGCCCGAAGCATCGCTTGTAACACGCTCCCAACCGCGTAGCGATGCGACCGAAGGATCGCAAGTAAACGTACGCCAGTTCTTGGAGCGACTCGACCGGTAGTGCTGCAGTAACTCGCACCGAGCCCCTGAGCGACTTGACCGTATGATAGCACGTAAACGTGCTCCAAGGCATGAAGCGACTCGCCCGAAGCATCGCTTGTAACACGCTCCCAGCCGCGGAGCGATTCGACCGTATGATCGCAAGTAAACGTACGCCAGTACGTGGAGCGACTCGACCGGTAGTGCTGCAGTAACTCGCACCGAGCCCCGGAGCGACGTGACCGAATGATAGCACGTAAACGTGCGCCAAGGCTTGAAGCGACTCGCCCGAAGCATCGCTTGTAACACGCTCCCAACCGCGTAGCGATGCGACCGAAGGATCGCAAGTAAACGTACGCCAGTACTTGGAGCGACTCGACCGATAGTGCTGCAGTAACTCGCACCGAGCCCCGGAGCGACTTGACCGAATGATAGAACGTAAACGTGCACCAAGGCTTGAAGCGACTCGCCCGATGCATCGCTTGTAACACGCTCCCAACCGCGTAGCGATGCGACCGAAGGATCGCAAGTAAACGTACGCCAGTACTTGGAGCGACTCGACCTGTAGTGCTGCAGTAACTCGCACCGAGCCCCGGAGCGACTTGACCGAATGATAGCACGTAAACGTGCACCAAGGCTTGAAGCGACTCGCCCGAAGCATCGCTTGTAACACGCTCCCAACCGCGTAGCGATGCGACCGAAGGATCGCAAGTAAACGTACGCCAGTTCTTGGAGCGACTCGACCGGTAGTGCTGCAGTAACTCGCACCGCGTCCCGGAGCGACATGACCGAATGATCGCAAGTAAACGTACGCCAGTTCTTGGAGCGACTCGACCGGTAGTGCTGCAGTAACTCGCACCGAGCCCCGGAGCGACGTGATCGAATGATAGCACGTAAACGTGCACCAAGGCTTGAAGCGACTCGACCGAAGCATCGCTTGTAACACGCTCCCAACCGCGTAGCGATGCGACCGAAGGATCGCAAGTAAACGTACGCCAGTTCTTGGAGCGACTCGACCCGTAGTGCTGCAGTAACTCGCACCGCGTCCCGGAGCGACATGACCGAATGATCGCAAGTAAACGTACGCCAGTGCTTGGAGCGACTCGACCGATAGTGCTGCAGTAACTCGCACCGAGCCCCGGAGCGACTTGACCGAATGATAGCACGTAAACGTGCACCAAGGCTTGAAGCGACTCGCCCGAATCATCGCTTGTAACACGCTCCCAACCGCGTAGCGATGCGACCGAAGGATCGCAAGTAAACGTACGCCAGTACTTGGAGCGACTCGACCGGTAGTGCTGCAGTAACTCGCACCGAGCCCCGGAGCGACGTGACCGAATGATAGCACGTAAACGTGCACCAAGGCTTGAAGCGACTCGCCCGAATCATCGCTTGTAACACGCTCCCAACCGCGTAGCGATGCGACCGAAGGATCGCAAGTAAACGTACGCCAGTACTTGGAGCGACTCGACCGGTAGTGCTGCAGTAACTCGCACCGAGCCCCGGAGCGACGTGACCGAATGATAGCACGTAAACGTGCACCAAGGCTTGAAGCGACTCGCCCGAAGCATCGCTTGTAACACGCTCCCAACCGCGTAGCGATGCGACCGAAGGATCGCAAGTAAACGTACGCCAGTACTTGGAGCGACTCGACCGATAGTGCTTCAGTAACTCGCACCGAGCCCCGGAGCGACGTGACCGAATGATAGCACGTAAACGTGCACCAAGGCTTGAAGCGACTCGCCCGAATCATCGCTTGTAACACGCTCCCAACCGCGTAGCGATGCGACCGAAGGATCGCAAGTAAACGTACGCCAGTACTTGGAGCGACTCGACCGGTAGTGCTGCAGTAACTCGCACCGAGCCCCGGAGCGACGTGACCGAATGATAGCACGTAATCGTGCACCAAGGCTTGAAGCGACTCGCCCGAAGCATCGCTTGTAACACGCTCCCAACCGCGTAGCGATGCGACCGAAGGATCGCAAGTAAACGTACGCCAGTTCTTGGAGCGACTCGACCGGTAGTGCTGCAGTAACTCGCACCGAGCCCCTGAGCGACTTGACCGTATGATAGCACGTAAACGTGCTCCAAGGCATGAAGCGACTCGCCCGAAGCATCGCTTGTAACACGCTCCCAGCCGCGGAGCGATTCGACCGAATGATCGCAAGTAAACGTACGCCAGTACTTGGAGCGACTCGACCGATAGTGCTTCAGTAACTCGCACCGAGCCCCGGAGCGACGTGACCGAATGATAGCACGTAAACGTGCACCAAGGCTTGAAGCGACTCGCCCGAAGCATCGCTTGTAACACGCTCCCAACCGCGTAGCGATGCGACCGAAGGATCGCAAGTAAACGTACGCCAGTACTTGGAGCGACTCGACCGGTAGTGCTGCAGTAACTCGCACCGAGCCCCGGAGCGACGTGACCGAATGATAGCACGTAAACGTGCACCAAGGCTTGAAGCGACTCGCCCGAATCATCGCTTGTAACACGCTCCCAACCGCGTAGCGATGCGACCGAAGGATCGCAAGTAAACGTACGCCAGTACTTGGAGCGACTCGACCGGTAGTGCTGCAGTAACTCGCACCGAGCCCCGGAGCGACGTGACCGAATGATAGCACGTAAACGTGCACCAAGGCTCGAAGCGACTCGCCCGAAGCATCGCTTGTAACACGCTCCCAACCGCGTAGCGATGCGACCGAAGGATCGCAAGTAAACGTACGCCAGTTCTTGGAGCGACTCGACCGGTAGTGCTGCAGTAACTCGCACCGAGCCCCTGAGCGACTTGACCGTATGATAGCACGTAAACGTGCTCCAAGGCATGAAGCGACTCGCCCGAAGCATCGCTTGTAACACGCTCCCAGCCGCGGAGCGATTCGACCGTATGATCGCAAGTAAACGTACGCCAGTACGTGGAGCGACTCGACCGGTAGTGCTGCAGTAACTCGCACCGAGCCCCGGAGCGACGTGACCGAATGATAGCACGTAAACGTGCACCAAGGCTTGAAGCGACTCGCCCGAATCATCGCTTGTAACACGCTCCCAACCGCGTAGCGATGCGACCGAAGGATCGCAAGTAAACGTACGCCAGTACTTGGAGCGACTCGACCGGTAGTGCTGCAGTAACTCGCACCGAGCCCCGGAGCGACGTGACCGAATGATAGCACGTAAACGTGCACCAAGGCTCGAAGCGACTCGCCCGAAGCATCGCTTGTAACACGCTCCCAACCGCGTAGCGATGCGACCGAAGGATCGCAAGTAAACGTACGCCAGTTCTTGGAGCGACTCGACCGGTAGTGCTGCAGTAACTCGCACCGCGTCCCGGAGCGACATGACCGAATGATCGCAAGTAAACGTACGCCAGTACTTGGAGCGACTCGACCGATAGTGCTTCAGTAACTCGCACCGAGCCCCGGAGCGACGTGACCGAATGATAGCACGTAAACGTGCACCAAGGCTTGAAGCGACTCGCCCGAAGCATCGCTTGTAACACGCTCCCAACCGCGTAGCGATGCGACCGAAGGATCGCAAGTAAACGTACGCCAGTACTTGGAGCGACTCGACCGGTAGTGCTGCAGTAACTCGCACCGAGCCCCGGAGCGACGTGACCGAATGATAGCACGTAATCGTGCACCAAGGCTTGAAGCGACTCGCCCGAAGCATCGCTTGTAACACGCTCCCAACCGCGTAGCGATGCGACCGAAGGATCGCAAGTAAACGTACGCCAGTACTTGGAGCGACTCGACCGGTAGTGCTGCAGTAACTCGCACCGAGCCCCGGTGCGACGTGACCGAATGATAGCACGTAAACGTGCACCAAGGCTTGAAGCGACTCGCCCGAAGCATCGCTTGTAACACGCTCCCAACCGCGTAGCGATGCGACCGAAGGATCGCAAGTAAACGTACGCCAGTACTTGGAGCGACTCGACCGGTAGTGCTGCAGTAACTCGCACCGAGCCCCGGAGCGACGTGACCGAATGATAGCACGTAATCGTGCACCAAGGCTTGAAGCGACTCGCCCGAAGCATCGCTTGTAACACGCTCCCAACCGCGTAGCGATGCGACCGAAGGATCGCAAGTAAACGTACGCCAGTACTTGGAGCGACTCGACCGATAGTGCTGCAGTAACTCGCTCCGAGCCGCGGAACGACTCGACCGAATGATAGCACGCACACCATCTCCTTGGGTTGGAGCGACTCGACCGAATAATCGGCCCTAACGCTTTCCGAGCTGCGGAGCGAATCGACCGGCCGAGCCCCTCTTCAGTCGCCGGAGCGACTCGACCGGATCTTTTTTCGTATCTTTTTACGTGTAAGAGAGCTCTGTTCGGTTTGATTCATTGTTTCTATAATAATATTACTCGTACTTATATTCCCAGGACGTTCGTATAGCTCGCCCGTTCCAGTCGAGTCGTTCCGATGCGTTGGAGTGACTCGACCGGGGACCGGCTGCGTGCGCGCCCAAGTACGAGCGGCCACGCCAGATGGGCTGTCGCTACGGCGGTTTAGCACGGTAAGCGCACGTACATTTTCCCTGAGCGGCGCCGACCGTTCGGCCGGCCGTTTCGTATCTATAAGAGAGTCGACTGTCCGGACGGGCCGGGCGGAGCAGCGTCGGGCGAGTGGCTATTCTACGACCTCGGTTGAGAATCAGTCCACCGCTCCTCGAGAATTTGATCGTTCTCGACTGTTCTCGCTCCGTGTTTCGCTCCGATACATATTTCTCTACACTGCATTGCCACGGGTCGGTGTCTATGACCGAATGGCCCATACGTGGCGAGCCTGCTAACGGACAGGCTGGTGTCCTGTATGTACGTTTCGACGTGTGTACTTGAACTATCTGAGCATCAATTCTCGCCCATGGCGGTCACCTGAATTCCGAGCGATCGGACGATCTTTTAAAATAAAGAGAAAGATCTTTGAAGAACGAAAGTATTATTTTATAATATTTACGAAAATCGTAATGTTTATAAAAGCCCTTGGGCGTAACTGGATGTATCGAAGCTAATTCGAATACTTGCAATCCTGATGCATTCGTGCGTCGAGAGGAGGGTCTTGAAAATGTTATACACTCGCGTGTCCCATGCGGTATGACCAGCGCGCACCGGATTTCTGGTGTATACGCGCTTTGCCGTTATAATGGGTCACAAAATGAAATTGAAAAATCTATCTGCCACGCGGAGAGGAGTTTAAGGCAAACTTTAAAAGCGTTCATTTGTGTGAAACGCATAATGAAAAGACCACGAGAAGGTCTCGTCGACCGGAGGCTCCAAGTGAGCCGGCGACACGAAATGGCAATATAATGAAATTAAACGAAAAAACTCCCTTCGCGTGGCTCCCTGGTTGATCCTGCCAGTAGTCATATGCTTGTCTCAAAGATTAAGCCATGCATGTCTCAGTACTTGCCGAATTAAGGTGAAACCGCGAATGGCTCATTAAATCAGTTATGGTTTCTTAGATTGTACCCACATTTACTTGGATAACTGTGGTAATTCTAGAGCTAATACATGCAAACTAGAATTCCTACCAGAGATGGGAGGAATGCTTTTATTAGATCAAAACCAATCGGTGGCGGACGGTTCGCCCGTTCGTCCATCGTTTGCTTTGGTGACTCTGAATAACTTTGTGCTGATCGTATGGTCATCTAGCACCGGCGACGAATCTTTCAAATGTCTGCCTTATCAACTGTCGATGGTAGGTTCTGCGCCTACCATGGTTGTAACGGGTAACGGGGAATCAGGGTTCGATTCCGGAGAGGGAGCCTGAGAAACGGCTACCACATCCAAGGAAGGCAGCAGGCGCGCAAATTACCCACTCCCGGCACGGGGAGGTAGTGACGAAAAATAACGATACGGGACTCATCCGAGGCCCCGTAATCGGAATGAGTACACTTTAAATCCTTTAACAAGGACCAATTGGAGGGCAAGTCTGGTGCCAGCAGCCGCGGTAATTCCAGCTCCAATAGCGTATATTAAAGTTGTTGCGGTTAAAAAGCTCGTAGTTGAATCTGTGTGTCACAGTGTCGGTTCACCGCTCGCGGTGTCTAACTGGCATTATGTGGTACGTCCTACCGGTGGGCTTAGCTCCTTGCGGGCGGTCCAACTAATCTCCCATCGCGGTGCTCTTCACTGAGTGTCGAGGTGGGCCGGTACGTTTACTTTGAACAAATTAGAGTGCTCAAAGCAGGCTACCTTCGCCTGAATACTGCGTGCATGGAATAATGGAATAGGACCTCGGTTCTATTTTGTTGGTTTTCGGAACCCCGAGGTAATGATTAATAGGGACAGATGGGGGCATTCGTATTGCGACGTTAGAGGTGAAATTCTTGGATCGTCGCAAGACGGACTAAAGCGAAAGCATTTGCCAAAAATGTTTTCATTAATCAAGAACGAAAGTTAGAGGTTCGAAGGCGATCAGATACCGCCCTAGTTCTAACCATAAACGATGCCAGCTAGCGATCCGCCGAAGTTCCTCCGATGACTCGGCGGGCAGCTTCCGGGAAACCAAAGCTTTTGGGTTCCGGGGGAAGTATGGTTGCAAAGCTGAAACTTAAAGGAATTGACGGAAGGGCACCACCAGGAGTGGAGCCTGCGGCTTAATTTGACTCAACACGGGAAACCTCACCAGGCCCGGACACCGGAAGGATTGACAGATTGATAGCTCTTTCTTGATTCGGTGGGTGGTGGTGCATGGCCGTTCTTAGTTGGTGGAGCGATTTGTCTGGTTAATTCCGATAACGAACGAGACTCTAGCCTGCTAAATAGACGTATCTCTATGGTATCTCGAAGGCCCCCGGCTTCGGTCGGTGGGTTTTTACTACCAACGTACAAACAAATCTTCTTAGAGGGACAGGCGGCTTCTAGCCGCACGAGATTGAGCAATAACAGGTCTGTGATGCCCTTAGATGTTCTGGGCCGCACGCGCGCTACACTGAAGGAATCAGCGTGTTTTCCCTGGCCGAAAGGCCCGGGTAACCCGCTGAACCTCCTTCGTGCTAGGGATTGGGGCTTGCAATTATTCCCCATGAACGAGGAATTCCCAGTAAGCGCGAGTCATAAGCTCGCGTTGATTACGTCCCTGCCCTTTGTACACACCGCCCGTCGCTACTACCGATTGAATGATTTAGTGAGGTCTTCGGACTGGTGCGCGGCCAATGTCTCGGCATTGCCGATGTTACCGGGAAGATGACCAAACTTGATCATTTAGAGGAAGTAAAAGTCGTAACAAGGTTTCCGTAGGTGAACCTGCGGAAGGATCATTAAAGGAAAAAAAAGACACAAAACGTAACTATGACTAAAAAATACGTATGGCTTCAAAGACAGCCATACGACATATACCAAAAATCGAATTTCGAACGAGTCTGTGTCGAGGAACGACGGCTAACGAGCGGAGCTGTGTAAACTACCTCCCGTCCGCGTTCCCGTCGGCATACGACCAGACGGGGAGCCCTCCAGGCTCGATGGTAAGAAGAGAAGGTCTCTCTCTCTCGACTACGGGATGTTAAGAGATTTCAAACGAACGAAGAGGCGCTCGCGTGAGGTCGCGAATGAAACGACCCGCCGCCTTTGTCACACAGCGCAGAGTGTTTAAACGAAAAGCCATAATATAAAATGCTGTAATTCAAAAACAAGTCCCACAAATTATCGGGCACGGAGCGCGCCGAGTGTCTAATGAAAAGCCACAATGAGAATAATAGAAAAAAAACAAGACCCACAAATTATCGGGCACGGAGCGCGCCGAGTGTCAAACGAGAAGCCACAGTAATACAGCAAGACAAAAACAAGTCCCACGAATTATCAGGCACGATGCGCTGTGCGTTCGTTTAGTGAAAAGCCACACAATAAAGCAGAACAAAAACAAGTCCCACAAACTATCGATCAAATCTCTAAAAGTGCCTCGTGTCAGAGAGATGACGCACCCTCTTCTGCCTTCATTGCTTGCGTGTGTTTGCTCTCCGGGGAAAGCGAAAAGATGCCTCTCCGAGATCGAACGATCGAAGCGATAGCGATGCGAACGCATACGGGAGGGGGAGCCAGCAGCGAGTCGGCCCGAGACGAATTCCATGACCGAACGAGCAGCCGTCGAAATTAGTTTCGCGACGTTCTCATGGAAGGAAACGTACGACCTCTGGTAAACCCTCCCGTCGCCACGCATCACGCTTCCCGCTCGTTGGGCGCCATCTTACGCTCTACTCCCGAATTAAGGGTACCGAACGAAAGCTGTCCAAAAGGACGAAACCACGTTATTTCGTGGATTCGGGTAACCTGGAACATAAGATCGCACTGCGATGATGTGCCGCCCGTTTTTATCGCTCCTACAGTTGAACGCGTAGGTAGTCCGGAGGGAACGGCCCGCTTGTGCAGCCTCGCTGTCGAGAGTCGGACACCCGTGCCGTGGCGAGAATCGAACTTTATATTTCTCGCCATCGGATTTTGGGAAGGAAGACCGCTCGAGGCCGAGCGGCGGTTCCATTGAATTTTGAATCGCACCCGGACCAATACGCGTGCAACGCTCTCGAAACTCTTTGTCCATTTACCATAGTTCTGCAACGTATCGTTCAGGCTCGTTGTCGAGAGTCTGAACCCGTGTCGTGACGAGAATCGAACTAAATATTTCTCGTCATCGTACACTGGGAAAGAAGACCGCGCGAGTCCGACCGGGGACGGTTCCATAGAATTTTGAAACCAACCCGAACGAATACACGCGAGCCATGTACGGGACAATTGCTTCGTTACACTACCGTAAATCGGTAACGTATCGTTCAGAGGGAACGAATCCGGCTTGTGCAGCCTCGTTGTCGAGAGTCCAAGTCCTTTGCCGTGGCGAGAATCGAACCTATACATTTCTCGCCATCGGACGTTGGGACGGAGGACCGCGCGAGGCCGACCGTGTGAAGTTCCATAGATTAATATTGAATTTCTACCTGAACGTGAGACAGTTGGGAATACTTCGAAAGAGGATGTTCTCCGCCGTACGTCGGTAACGTGTCGCTCGGAGGGAACGATCCGGTTCGCTCAGCCTCGTTGTCGAGAGTCTGAACCCGTGTCGTGTGACGAGAATCGAACTAAATATTTCTCGTCATCGTACACTGGGAAGGGACGATCGCGCGAGGCCGACCGGGGACGGTTCCATCGAATTTTGAATCCTACCCGAACGAATACGCGGGAGCCATGGTACGAAACAACTGCCTCGTAACATTACCGTACTTCGATAACGTAACGTATCGTTCAGAGGGAATGACCCGGCTTGCGCAGCCTCGTTGTCGAGTGTCTGACATCCTTGCCGTGGCGAGAATCGAACTCTATAATTTCTCGTTATCGGACTTTGGGAAGCAACACCGCGCGAGGCCGACCGTGTGAAGTTCCATAGATTAATATTGTATTTCTACCTGAACGTGAGACAGTGGGAGTACTTCGAGAGAGGATGTTCTCCGCCGTACGTCGGTAACGTGTCGCTCGGAGGGAACGACCCGGATCGCTCAGCTTCGTTGTCGAGAGTCTGAACCCGTGTCGTGACAAGAATCGAACTAAATATTTCTCGTCATCGTACACTGGGAAGGGACGATCGCGCGAGGCCGACCGGGGACGGTTCCATCGAATTTTGAATCCTACCCGAACGAATACGCGGGAGCCATGGTACGAAACAACTGCCTCGTAACATTACCGTACTTCGGTAACGTAACGTATCGTTCAGAGGGAATGACCCGGCTTGCGCAGCCTCGTTGTCGAGTGTCTGACATCCTTGCCGTGGCGAGAATCGAATTCTATAATTTCTCGTTATCGGACTTTGGGAAGCAAGACCGCGCGAGGCCGACCGGGAAATTCCTTCGATTTCGCATTTCCACCTGAACGAACGCTTGGCGTGTTTCGGAACAGACTGCGCTCCTTCACCGCACGTCGGTTAATAATGCCGTTCAGAGGGGACGGACCGGCTTGCGTAGCCTCGTTGTCGTGAGTCTGACACCCTTGTCGTGGCGAGAATCGAATTTTATATATCTCGTCATCTGACTTTGGGTCGTGGATGATCGTTCGAGGCCGACCGGTAGTCCCATCGACCTTTCTTTCCCCGTCCTGAGCGGCCATATAGGAGTTTCATTGAGGGGCGTATGGGCCTGCCGCATTGCGATGGTTCCTAGAGGTCCAGCGATGCACGAGGATCCTGTATCGGGGCATCCCCGTCGTTTTCTCGTCCCTGGATCTCGATGGGTTCGTTATATTATACACTTCAATGTACTTTGCGCCCGGCTATCGGACAGCGTACGCTTCCGATGGGCTTCGTCCTTCGGACTTGTGTCGTCAATAATAAGCCGCACGGTTCTACTCCGTTGCGGCATGGCGACGCCCGGCACCTCCTTCTTGTACCCGTGGAGGAGCCAGGGCCTCGGATTCCTTTTGGAACAGAGTATTTGAGACATTACCAGACTTCGAACGAAATTTTTATACACGATTACCCTGAACGGTGGATCACTTGGCTCGTGGGTCGATGAAGAACGCAGCCAATTGCGCGTCAACGTGTGAACTGCAGGACACATGAACATCGACATTTCGAACGCACATTGCGGTCCACGGATACAATTCCTGGACCACGCCTGGCTGAGGGTCGTTCACGTAACCCAGATACTGCTTGCGTTTCGCGCGTTTCTTTGCCTCATTTCCCTTCGTGGCCATATCCCCGCCGTCGTTCGCATTGGCGAACGTTTCAGAGTCGGGCGAAGGCTTGCGTTAAGGGGCGAGCGCGAGTATCGTGCGACGTACGAGCGAATTATGTTGGACGTTCGTCGGCGTTCGCCGCGGTCGTGCCGAGACTGTGAGTCGTACGCGTGTGCGCGTGCGGCGTGGGATCGTGTTAACGAGTGGCAACGGAACCTGTCGCGGACTTGCGTGAGTGCCCGCGGCCTGCGCGCGTCGTCGTTTTCGACGACCGCCCGCGAGCACCGCTCCGTGTACCGGTTGCAAAGCCTTATCGTGCCGATTCGCACGTCCGCCACCGCTGCGTCTCGCACGTCTTACGAGCGCGAATAACATGCCGCGCCCCCGACGTCGTCTAAAAAGACATTTATTTATGCGCACGGCTGAGAGCAATGAGAAGCTCAGACCGAAGAGAGGAGATATAATTAAGAGGGAGACACCGTAACTGAAGGTAGTGGCGTGTTTGGTGCTCGTACACAGCCCCAGGGATCGATTCCCGGCTCCCCTCTGACCGTGTGCGTTTACACTCTGCGCGAACGAACGCACGGACCGTCACTGAAAATTATGGGTCGTCGTTTGACGCCGAATTTTTTCCCACGAGTCGTCGAGACATCGGGAGTCGCCTAACAGGCGCGGACATACACAGCTTCTTCGAACGCTGATGATCTTGGAAGAAAAAAAGGTGCTGTGCGGATGAACACAGAGAGACGAGTGTAACTGTATCGGGATTGCTCATTTTCCCCGTCGTCTCGAGTCTCTCTGCCCGCGCGCTCTTGCCCAAGCCACGTTCGTTCGAAACATGTGTCTGTCAACCCGTATCCGATTTGAACACGAGGACGATCGGCCGGAAAACGTTTCTGTACCCGAGGTGCACGAGTGTCCGTGCAAGTTACGCGACAGGTGGTCGAACGAAAACGCTACATGGAAAGAGTGCGTAGAGCTGGACGAATGAAAAAAGATCCCCTTTGGCGAGGCTCGAAAGTATAAAGCGAAAAGCAATACGCCGCCAGCCTCCACGCCGAGGAGAGAAACTTCGAAAGCGAGTGTTGGTCACCCCGTGTCTTCTCGTGCTGTCGATGAAGGAGACCGCGCATCTGTCCGACGCCGGTCGTCCAGTCCCCGGAAAGCAGCCTATTTGCGTTTCCTTGCGTGCGTTCCGTCGCATACCGAACAGGAGTAAAGTTTCGCGTTGCGCGCTCCGACACATCCCGGCCTATCCTTCGTTCTGAAGGATCAGGGTACGAGAATCGGGTCGAGTTGAGGATGCGCGCCGTTACGATCTCCATGCTTCGGACGTTGCGAATAAAAATAAGGAACCGCCCGGAATGGTGAAAATACGGCTATGATACGGAAAGGACGGACGTTAAAAACCGGTAGGTGGTTGCCCGGCGAGCGTCTCCGGTAATAGAACGAGACGACACACGATGAAAGAAGACAATTTGGCGCGGTGCATGAAACGCTTCGACGAGTAGAAGGTACCATTTCCTCTTCCCTCTTCTTTATGTATCGAAATTGTTTACCCTCCCTTCGGGGCAACGTTATCCGTTGCTTCTCACGCAGCGCGCTATCGTCACGAATGTTTCGCGACGTAACGTAGAGACGACCTCAGAGTAGGCGAGATTACCCGCTGAATTTAAGCATATTACTAAGCGGAGGAAAAGAAACTAACAAGGATTTCCTTAGTAGCGGCGAGCGAACAGGAATTAGCCCAGCACTGAATCCCGCGGTACCGCCGTTGGGAAATGTAGTGTTCGGGAGGATCCGTTTATCCCGTGACGTCGAACTGCGTCCAAGTCCATCTTGAATGGGGCCACTTACCCGTAGAGGGTGCCAGGCCCGTAGCGACCGGTACGCGTTTCGGGAGGATCTCTCCTTAGAGTCGGGTTGCTTGAGAGTGCAGCCCTAAGTGGGTGGTAAACTCCATCTAAGGCTAAATACGACCACGAGACCGATAGCGAACAAGTACCGTGAGGGAAAGTTGAAAAGAACTTTGAAGAGAGAGTTCAAGAGTACGTGAAACCGTTCAGGGGTAAACCTGAGAAACCCAAAAGATCGAATGGGGAGATTCATCGTCAACAGCGCTGGCTCCCGTTGGTGCGCGATGCCCCGAATGGGCCCTTGTGGTTCCACGGCGAGGGCACGCCACCTTCGGCTTGAATGTTCCGGTGCCGTAGTCGTGCACTTCTCCCCTAGTAGAACGTCGCGACCCGTTGTGTGTCGGTCTACGGCCCGAGAGGGCGCCTGACGCGTCGCCTTGCGCGCACTCGTCAGACCCTCGGTCGCCCGGCCGGCTACACGACGGTACTCGCACGGTATCGGGCCGCAACCAATCCATTCTCGAATGGCGTTTGCGTCAGGTCCGCCGCAAGCTCGGTTAGTTCTTACCCGGTGGTACGGACCTCGTGCCGTCCCCGGGCCTAACCAGCTGTTAGCAGGCGGTGTCCTTGGACTGGCCAAGCTTCGAATTACCGGTCGGCGACGCTATTGCTTTGGGTACTCTCAGGACCCGTCTTGAAACACGGACCAAGGAGTCTAACATGTGCGCGAGTCATTGGGATGCACAAACCTAAAGGCGAAATGAAAGTGAAGGTCGTCCTTAGCGTCGACCGAGGGAGGATGGGCAGCGTTACCAGGCGGCCCCGCACTCCCGGGGCGTCTCGTTCTCATCGCGAGAAGAGGCGCACCCAGAGCGTACACGTTGGGACCCGAAAGATGGTGAACTATGCCTGGTCAGGACGAAGTCAGGGGAAACCCTGATGGAGGTCCGTAGCGATTCTGACGTGCAAATCGATCGTCGGAACTGGGTATAGGGGCGAAAGACTAATCGAACCATCTAGTAGCTGGTTCCCTCCGAAGTTTCCCTCAGGATAGCTGGCACTCGCTAGAACGCGTGCGAGTCTCATCTGGTAAAGCGAATGATTAGAGGCCTTGGGGCCGAAACGACCTCAACCTATTCTCAAACTTTAAATGGGTGAGATCTCTGGCTTGCTTGAACAGTGAAGCCATGAGATTTTGGATCAGAGTGCCAAGTGGGCCAATTTTGGTAAGCAGAACTGGCGCTGTGGGATGAACCAAACGCAGAGTTAAGGCGCCTAAGTCGACGCTTATGGGATACCATGAAAGGCGTTGGTTGCTTAAGACAGCAGGACGGTGGCCATGGAAGTCGGAATCCGCTAAGGAGTGTGTAACAACTCACCTGCCGAAGCAACTAGCCCTGAAAATGGATGGCGCTGAAGCGTCGCGCCTATACTCCGCCGTCAGCGGCAAGTGGGGAGTGACGTGCGTCACCCTCGGGTGTGACCGTCCTTCATGAAGCCCTGACGAGTAGGAGGGTCGCGGCGGTGTGCGCAGAAGGGTCTGGGCGTGAGCCTGCCTGGAGCCGCCGTCGGCGCAGATCTTGGTGGTAGTAGCAAATACTCCAGCGAGGCCCTGGAGGACTGACGTGGAGAAGGGTTTCGTGTGAACAGCCGTTGCACACGAGTCAGTCGATCCTAAGCCCTATGAGAAATCATATGTAGATGAGGTGTCCTAAAAGCCATAAACATTTTCGAACGAGACACACCCATCGGGCGAAAGGGAATCCGGTTCCTATTCCGGAACCCGGCAGCGGAACCGTATACCAATCCGGGCCCTCGTAAGAGTGTTCGTCGGGGTAACCCAAAATGACCTGGAGACGCCGTCGGGAGGTGCGGGGAGAGTTTTCTTTTCTGTATAAGCGTTCGAGTTCCCTGGAAACCTCTAGCAGGGAGATAGGGTTTGGAACGCGAAGAGCACCGCAGTTGCGGCGGTGTCCGCATCTTCCCCTCGGACCTTGAAAATCCAGGAGAGGGCCACGTGGAGGTGTCGCGCCGGTTCGTACCCATATCCGCAGCAGGTCTCCAAGGTGAAGAGCCTCTAGTCGATAGATTAATGTAGGTAAGGGAAGTCGGCAAATTGGATCCGTAACTTCGGAATAAGGATTGGCTCTGAGGAGCGGGGCGTGTCGGGCTTGGTCGGGAAGCGGGTTAGGCTGACGTGCCGGGCCTGGGCGAGCTGAACGGGACGCGGTCTTGTGCCGTGTACCCGGGATCCGAGCTCGGTCCCGTGCCTTGGCCTCCCGCGGATCTTCCTTGCTGCGAGGCTTCCGCGGCGGCATAGCCGTTGCGTGTCGCTCTCTTCGGCCGCCATTCAACGCTCAGCTCAGAACTGGCACGGACAAGGGGAATCCGACTGTCTAATTAAAACAAAGCATTGCGATGGCCACCGCGGGTGTTGACGCAATGTGATTTCTGCCCAGTGCTCTGAATGTCAACGTGAAGAAATTCAAAAAAGCGCGGGTAAACGGCGGGAGTAACTATGACTCTCTTAAGGCGAGTCAGTGGCCCAGGTGGTTGGGTGTCAGATTCGTAATACGATTAGGCCGGGTTCGAATCCCGGTGTGGCCAATATTTCCAGGTTGGATTTTTCTCGTATTACGATGATGGCATTCAGCCCCTAGGTCACGGGGAGACTGGTTTCGGCGAATTCTTCGGAATTTTAAGAAATCGGAATCCCAAGTCGACCACCCCTACCCAAACGGGTACTCGCCGCTCTACTCATTCGAGTAGGGAAAGGGGGTGGCCGGCGCACAACGGTCTTCGGGGATGCCAGCCCAGTTGACCGGAACCACAGCCGGCCCACGCAGAAACAGAGAAGCCTCGGATGAACCTCACTGTGGACCGCCCGCTGGCGGTTCGCTACCGGCAGCACAAGGAGAATCAGCAGCGACCCTAAACCGATGCAACGAACCGGGATGCAACAGATCCTTCACCACCATCAGAGGCCTCGGAGTACATAGGAGAAAAGCGCACCCAACATCCACCAACGCTGAAATACCCGCCCCGACGAAAGCCAGATGGACGATGGAGGAGACCACCATGCTCGCCAGGGAAGAGGCACGCTTGACTGTGGCAGGAGAGCGGTTCATCAACCAAGCCCTCGAGAAGATATTTCCGACGCGCACCAACGAAGCCATAAAAGGTCATCGTAGACCGACAACATACAAGAGCCTGGTGCAAGAATTTATCGAGGAAATCAGAACCAGGAACACCAATCCGCCACAGACAAGCGCCCCTCTTTCCAGCACAAGAGATGATGCCATCCGAACATATCTAACTGGCCTACAGCCACTCAAAGGGGACACTTACCAATCAGCCGAGCTCCAGGACATCGTAGATCACCTACACATAAGATCAAAGACCGAGACAATGGAACGTCTCACGATTTACCTGCGGAAAATCCACCCACCTAAGCCAACCAATAGGAGAATCAAGCGAAGAGGAACTGAAGAAAGCCAGCTTACACGAAGACAGCTGAGGCGACACAACTACGCCATGACACAGATCCAGTGGCGCAGGAGCAGGAAGCGATGTATACAGAACATCCTAGGGGGCACTTCCGATGCCGAACAACCTAATCAAAGCATCATGGAACCCTTCTGGACAGAACTAATGAACAGCAAGTCAGATGCAGCACCATCAGCAGAAGAACCAAGATCCGTCCACGAAGAAATATGGGCTCCAATTAATGAGACCGAGATCAAGAATGCTCTACTGCCGCTTGGAACTGCAGCAGGACCAGACGGTGTAACCGCACGCCAACTAAGAGCTATACCCCGGAACATCACAATAAGGATATTCAATACCATCCTCTTCTGCAAACGCCTACCCGTCGATCTACGAGCTGCAAGAACAGTGTTCCTTCCGAAAATCAAGAATGCCACGGAACCTGGGGACTTTCGACCCATCACGATCCCATCCGTCATCACGAGATGCCTACACAGGATATTGGCCACAAGATTATCGTCTGTCATCACAATAGACAAGAGACAGCGGGCATTTAGAGATACTGATGGTTGCAGAGACAACATCTTCCTGCTCGACCTAATCCTGAAATACCACCACAACCGATTCAGGAACGTCTACATGGCATCAATCGATGTACGGAAGGCATTCGACTCAGTCTCACACGCAGCAATAACAACCATACTGCGAACAATGGGATGCCCAGAAGACTTCGTCGAATACATCAGCGCAACATACCAGGAAGGAACCACTGTATTGGAAGGCGTAGGATGGAGATCAGCTCCTATAACACCAAAGAGAGGAGTAAAACAAGGCGACCCCCTCTCACCAGTGATATTCAACATGGTGATTCATCAGATGCTGAAGAAACTCTCACCAGACATCGGATGCAGAGTAGGGGGAGAGTGCATAAACGCCGCCGCATTCGCCGACGACCTATTCCTCTTCGCGGCAACTCCCAAAGGACTCCAGGATCAGATAGATACAGTTACACAGTATCTGAAGGAGTGCGGGATGAACATCAACCCCGACAAAAGCCTCACCATCGGAATCAGAGCCAACGGACACATAAAGAAAACCGCGGTTGATGTGGATACAAAGTTCCTCTGTGGAAACAAGACTTTAAGGACCCTGAGGCGCGGCGATGAAATCAGCTACCTTGGCGTCAAGTTCACAACACAAGGAAGAGCAAGACATAAGCCGCAAGATATCATCTGCCCAGGACTTGAAGTATTAACGAAGGCACCACTCAAACCTCAACAGCGGCTATTCGCACTCCGATACGGACTTATCCCGAAGGTCTACTACCACTTGGCCTTAGGGGACGTCACGATCGGAGCGCTGAACAAAGTGGATGTCCAAATAAGACAAGCTGTACGGAGGTGGCTTAGTCTCCCACATGACGTACCCACTGGGTACTTCCACGCAACCATACAGGACGGAGGACTTGGGATTCCCTCTCTACGGTGGACGGCCCCCCTAATGAGGATGGGAAGACTACAATCCCTGCGCGTGTCACACAACCAACTCAGCGACCCGCAGATGAATCAGTACTTGGACGAAGAAATCACCAAATGCAGAAGACGCCTCACGGATGTGACCACAATGACTCAAGCAAAAGACATAAACGCACGGTGGGCAAAGCTACTACACGCATCTGTCGATGGAAAGGGCCTCCAAGGATCGAAACACATACCACAACAGCATCAGTGGGTCAGTGATGGAACCCGTCTTCTAACGGGAAGAGACTTCATCCACTGTGTTAAAGCGAGAATTGGAGCCTTACCGACCAGATCCAGGACAAGCAGAGGGCGACATCAAGACCGTCAGTGTAGAGCAGGATGTTTGGCGGCTGAGACCCTCAACCACGTAGTCCAGCAATGCCACCGCACGCATGGAATGCGTATAAAACGTCATAACGCTGTGGTCACCTACATCGCGCGCAACATGAGACGCCAGGGATACCAAGTCCAGATAGAACCACAATATCAAACTGACGAAGGCCTGCGAAAGCCTGATATCGTGGCCACGATGGGGAGAACGACGCTGGTGGTGGATGCGCAGGTACTGAGTGAACAAACAGACCTCAACAGAGCGCATGCGACAAAGACGGCGTACTACTCCGGCAACAGAAGCCTGTCGACAAAGATCCAGGAGACAGAAGGATGCTCGGAGATTAAGTTCCACTCGATCACGATGTCCTGGAGAGGTGTATGGAGTCCCAAATCGGCAGAAGAACTGGAGAAGATAGGCATCATAAAGAAAAAGGAGCTAAAGATCCTGTCCGTACGGGCACTAATCGGGACCATAGCGGGTTACAACATGTTCCAGAATTGCACAACGGTTAGGCGCGTAGGAATAGGTTAAACTGTTGTATGATCCTTACTTAGGTGCTACCTACCACTAGGTATAAGTATTTCCTTGTACTAGTAATAAAGAGAAATAAATTTTTTTTTTAGCCAAATGCCTCGTCATCTAATTAGTGACGCGCATGAATGGATTAACGAGATTCCCAATCTGTCCCTATCTAGCTAGGTCGACCACCAGGTGGCGCAAAGAATGGACGCGTGTCCACGTCGCTCCGCAAATAATCGCTTGGAAAAGTGGTAAAAAGTGAATAGATAACTCAACCATCTATCGCCGCGTGTAGTGCCAGTGCTGTGGAACAGTTCGTGATAAAAAGTTCGAAAATCCGTACACAGAAAAAGGAGTTATTAGTGTAAATAGTGGTGAAACTTTCGTCTCGCGTCGTCGCCATCTTGTTGGCGTCGGTCGACGGTGGCGCCACCCTCGGATTCGTGAAGTGCTAGAGTTTGAGCGTTGACAGCGCGCGCATTTCAAACTGCTTCGGGGCGCATCAAGAACATGGAGGTCGACAACGGAGACTTCGTCGTCGCCAAAAGAAGAGCGAGGAAAAGGCAGGACGAGTCGTCGGACTCATCAGACTCCGAGATTAGGACTCATACGAGGAACAAGAGGAAACCGATAATCGGCAGTTCGAGCGACGACGAACCTGCAACGAATTCCAACAACAAAGGAATTCACGCGTCTGCGAAACAGCTGCTGAAGTTCCTTGGTGAAGTGCGCGGCCATGACGACCTCAAGCTAGCCAAGAAAATGGCAGCTCAGCTCTGCGAAATGGCAATGAAGGTAGAATCCGAAAACGCCACATTGCAAGCGAAACTCGCCTCCAGCAGCACTATGGAGGAAAAGATAAATGCAATGGATGCAACGCTAAATGGGGTCATAAGAACCATAAGGGATCTCGGCAACTCCCGAAATACACAACCCACGTACGCTGAGAAGCTCCGCACAAGTGCCGCAGTCAACCTGGAAAACGCAAAGAAGGTGAAGAAACACATCGTGACTATCTTCCCCGAGCAGGATAGCAAAATAGAAGACAGTGAACAGACCAAAATGGCAATAATATCCTCTGTCGCACCAGCGAAGGAAAAGCTGAGGATAATGAATGTCCGCAAGATAAGTAACAAAGGGGTACTCATCGAGACGAAGACTGAAGAGGATCTACAACAGGTCATAACAAACGAGAAACTGAAGGCAGCCGGCCTAACTGTCGGCGTCCCCACAAAAATGAAGCCCAAAATAATCATCAAGGGTGTACCAGCTGCGCTTCAAGAGAAGGAGATCCTGGCGGCCGTACGACACCAGAACCTGGACTCATACACAAAGGAAAAACTTAACGAAAACTTTAAACTCGCGTTTAAAACAGGACCAAAAGGAAAGGACACAACCAACTGGGTGGCCGAAGTTAGCCCCGAAGTGCGGGAAAAAGTCATTAAAGAGGGACGATTATACATACAATGGCATGCATGTTACGTTCAGGACTTCCTCTCCGTGAGCAGATGCTTCAAATGTCAGTCCTTCGGACACGTGTCCAAATATTGCAGAGCAACCACGGACACCTGTGGCCACTGTGCCGAAAACGGTCACTCGCACAAAAATTGCCCCGCTGCAAAAGATCAACCACGATGCGTAAACTGCAAGAGAGCCGGCAAGCCCCACGAACACTCCTCGAGATCAAAGGACTGCCCGGCATACCAACACGCACTAAGAATGCACGCCTCCAAGATTGACTATGGACAGACATAAATTAACATACAGGCGAACGCAAAACACTACCACAACCATAGATACACCCCAAATACCCAGAAAACACCTCCGCGTTGCCCAAATAAACGCACACCACTCAAAGCTAGTCATGGACGAGCTAAGGAACGAAATCTCAAGAAAAAATATTGACATTATTGCAATCCAGGAGCCGTACTGTTATAGAAACACCATCCCCGGCCTCGGAAAAACCACCAAAATTATCACGGACAATAAAAGGTTCACACGAGTTCAAGCCGTTGACCAAATACAAACTGCAATAGCTGTGCCGAACAGGGAATACTCTGTCCTTAAAGTCGAACAGTTATCAAACACACATTGTGTCTGCATTGAGGTCACGGGGAAGCAATTTAGTGTATTTGTAATCAGTGCATACTTCCAATGGTCCGAGGACATCGAACCCTACATCCAACACCTAGACAAGGTCCTCCACCACCTGACGGGAAAGAACATCGTCGTGTGTGCCGATTCGAACGCGAAATCGCAGCTATGGCACAGTAACAGTACGGACGAAAGAGGGAAAAAACTGGAACACCTGATAGCCCACCATAACCTCTACATAATAAACAAACAGTCCCTTACTCACACATTCAGCAACGTTCACGGCTCATCCAATATTGATGTAACACTCGTCAATTCAGCCTGCTACAATAGAATAGACCACTGGATGATCCACGAGAACAGCACAACCAGTGACCACAACATGATTACCTTCACCATAAACACACCAACACGCAACACAGCGACAACCGCAACAATATCTTCAAGATACAACACCAAACGAGCAAACTGGAACAAATTCCGGGAACTCCTCGAAACCCAAATAGAAAACAGCAACAACT
>JAMYCR010000175.1:32500-45251 GCA_028830335.1 Eucera pruinosa
CGTGCTACGCCCCAGCATCGTGGGGACAACACCGGAGGCAATGACGGTAGCGCGCTTAGGCGTCGGAGCAACTCGACCGAAGAATATGCAGCGACGCGCTCCGAGATGCGAAGCGACGTGACCGAATGATAGCACGTAAACGTGCACCAAGGCTTGAAGCGACTCGCCCGAAGCATCGCTTGTAACACGCTCCCAACCGCGTAGCGATGCGACCGAAGGATCGCAAGTAAACGTACGCCAGTTCTTGGAGCGACTCGACCGGTAGTGCTGCAGTAACTCGCACCGCGTCCCGGAGCGACATGACCGAATGATCGCAAGTAAACGTACGCCAGTACTTGGAGCGACTCGACCGATAGTGCTGCAGTAACTCGCACCGAGCCCCGGAGCGACTTGACCGAATGATAGCGCGTAAACGTGCACCAAGGCTTGAAGCGACTCGCCCGAATCATCGCTTGTAACACGCTCCCAACCGCGTAGCGATGCGACCGAAGGATCGCAAGTAAACGTACGCCAGTTCTTGGAGCGACTCGACCGGTAGTGCTGCAGTAACTCGCACCGCGTCCCGGAGCGACATGACCGAATGATCGCAAGTAAACGTACGCCAGTACTTGGAGCGACTCGACCGATAGTGCTTCAGTAACTCGCACCGAGCCCCGGAGCGACGTGACCGAATGATAGCACGTAAACGTGCACCAAGGCTTGAAGCGTCTCGCCCGAATCATCGCTTGTAACACGCTCCCAACCGCGTAGCGATGCGACCGAAGGATCGCAAGTAAACGTACGCCAGTACTTGGAGCGACTCGACCGGTAGTGCTGCAGTAACTCGCACCGAGCCCCGGAGCGACGTGACCGAATGATAGCACGTAATCGTGCACCAAGGCTTGAAGCGACTCGCCCGAAGCATCGCTTGTAACACGCTCCCAACCGCGTAGCGATGCGACCGAAGGATCGCAAGTAAACGTACGCCAGTTCTTGGAGCGACTCGACCGGTAGTGCTGCAGTAACTCGCACCGAGCCCCTGAGCGACTTGACCGTATGATAGCACGTAAACGTGCTCCAAGGCATGAAGCGACTCGCCCGAAGCATCGCTTGTAACACGCTCCCAGCCGCGGAGCGATTCGACCGTATGATCGCAAGTAAACGTACGCCAGTACGTGGAGCGACTCGACCGGTAGTGCTGCAGTAACTCGCACCGCGTCCCGGAGCGACATGACCGAATGATCGCAAGTAAACGTACGCCAGTACTTGGAGCGACTCGACCGGTAGTGCTGCAGTAACTCGCACCGAGCCCCGGAGCGACGTGACCGAATGATAGCACGTAAACGTGCACCAAGGCTCGAAGCGACTCGCCCGAAGCATCGCTTGTAACACGCTCCCAACCGCGTAGCGATGCGACCGAAGGATCGCAAGTAAACGTACGCCAGTTCTTGGAGCGACTCGACCGGTAGTGCTGCAGTAACTCGCACCGCGTCCCGGAGCGACATGACCGAATGATCGCAAGTAAACGTACGCCAGTACTTGGAGCGACTCGACCGATAGTGCTGCAGTAACTCGCACCGAGCCCCGGAGCGACTTGACCGAATGATAGCACGTAAACGTGCACCAAGGCTTGAAGCGACTCGCCCGAATCATCGCTTGTAACACGCTCCCAACCGCGTAGCGATGCGACCGAAGGATCGCAAGTAAACGTACGCCAGTACTTGGAGCGACTCGACCGGTAGTGCTGCAGTAACTCGCACCGAGCCCCGGAGCGACGTGACCGAATGATAGCACGTAAACGTGCACCAAGGCTTGAAGCGACTCGCCCGAATCATCGCTTGTAACACGCTCCCAACCGCGTAGCGATGCGACCGAAGGATCGCAAGTAAACGTACGCCAGTACTTGGAGCGACTCGACCGGTAGTGCTGCAGTAACTCGCACCGAGCCCCGGAGCGACGTGACCGAATGATAGCACGTAAACGTGCACCAAGGCTCGAAGCGACTCGCCCGAAGCATCGCTTGTAACACGCTCCCAACCGCGTAGCGATGCGACCGAAGGATCGCAAGTAAACGTACGCCAGTTCTTGGAGCAACTCGACCGGTAGTGCTGCAGTAACTCGCACCGAGCCCCTGAGCGACTTGACCGTATGATAGCACGTAAACGTGCTCCAAGGCATGAAGCGACTCGCCCGAAGCATCGCTTGTAACACGCTCCCAGCCGCGGAGCGATTCGACCGTATGATCGCAAGTAAACGTACGCCAGTACGTGGAGCGACTCGACCGGTAGTGCTGCAGTAACTCGCACCGAGCCCCGGAGCGACGTGACCGAATGATAGCACGTAAACGTGCGCCAAGGCTTGAAGCGACTCGCCCGAAGCATCGCTTGTAACACGCTCCCAACCGCGTAGCGATGCGACCGAAGGATCGCAAGTAAACGTACGCCAGTACTTGGAGCGACTCGACCGATAGTGCTGCAGTAACTCGCACCGAGCCCCGGAGCGACTTGACCGAATGATAGAACGTAAACGTGCACCAAGGCTTGAAGCGACTCGCCCGATGCATCGCTTGTAACACGCTCCCAACCGCGTAGCGATGCGACCGAAGGATCGCAAGTAAACGTACGCCAGTACTTGGAGCGACTCGACCTGTAGTGCTGCAGTAACTCGCACCGAGCCCCGGAGCGACTTGACCGAATGATAGCACGTAAACGTGCACCAAGGCTTGAAGCGACTCGCCCGAAGCATCGCTTGTAACACGCTCCCAACCGCGTAGCGATGCGACCGAAGGATCGCAAGTAAACGTACGCCAGTTCTTGGAGCGACTCGACCGGTAGTGCTGCAGTAACTCGCACCGCGTCCCGGAGCGACATGACCGAATGATCGCAAGTAAACGTACGCCAGTTCTTGGAGCGACTCGACCGGTAGTGCTGCAGTAACTCGCACCGAGCCCCGGAGCGACGTGATCGAATGATAGCACGTAAACGTGCACCAAGGCTTGAAGCGACTCGACCGAAGCATCGCTTGTAACACGCTCCCAACCGCGTAGCGATGCGACCGAAGGATCGCAAGTAAACGTACGCCAGTTCTTGGAGCGACTCGACCCGTAGTGCTGCAGTAACTCGCACCGCGTCCCGGAGCGACATGACCGAATGATCGCAAGTAAACGTACGCCAGTGCTTGGAGCGACTCGACCGATAGTGCTGCAGTAACTCGCACCGAGCCCCGGAGCGACGTGACCGAATGATAGCACGTAAACGTGCACCAAGGCTTGAAGCGACTCGCCCGAATCATCGCTTGTAACACGCTCCCAACCGCGTAGCGATGCGACCGAAGGATCGCAAGTAAACGTACGCCAGTACTTGGAGCGACTCGACCGGTAGTGCTGCAGTAACTCGCACCGAGCCCCGGAGCGACGTGACCGAATGATAGCACGTAAACGTGCACCAAGGCTTGAAGCGACTCGCCCGAATCATCGCTTGTAACACGCTCCCAACCGCGTAGCGATGCGACCGAAGGATCGCAAGTAAACGTACGCCAGTACTTGGAGCGACTCGACCGGTAGTGCTGCAGTAACTCGCACCGAGCCCCGGAGCGACGTGACCGAATGATAGCACGTAAACGTGCACCAAGGCTTGAAGCGACTCGCCCGAAGCATCGCTTGTAACACGCTCCCAACCGCGTAGCGATGCGACCGAAGGATCGCAAGTAAACGTACGCCAGTACTTGGAGCGACTCGACCGATAGTGCTTCAGTAACTCGCACCGAGCCCCGGAGCGACGTGACCGAATGATAGCACGTAAACGTGCACCAAGGCTTGAAGCGACTCGCCCGAATCATCGCTTGTAACACGCTCCCAACCGCGTAGCGATGCGACCGAAGGATCGCAAGTAAACGTACGCCAGTACTTGGAGCGACTCGACCGGTAGTGCTGCAGTAACTCGCACCGAGCCCCGGAGCGACGTGACCGAATGATAGCACGTAATCGTGCACCAAGGCTTGAAGCGACTCGCCCGAAGCATCGCTTGTAACACGCTCCCAACCGCGTAGCGATGCGACCGAAGGATCGCAAGTAAACGTACGCCAGTTCTTGGAGCGACTCGACCGGTAGTGCTGCAGTAACTCGCACCGAGCCCCTGAGCGACTTGACCGTATGATAGCACGTAAACGTGCTCCAAGGCATGAAGCGACTCGCCCGAAGCATCGCTTGTAACACGCTCCCAGCCGCGGAGCGATTCGACCGAATGATCGCAAGTAAACGTACGCCAGTACTTGGAGCGACTCGACCGATAGTGCTTCAGTAACTCGCACCGAGCCCCGGAGCGACGTGACCGAATGATAGCACGTAAACGTGCACCAAGGCTTGAAGCGACTCGCCCGAAGCATCGCTTGTAACACGCTCCCAACCGCGTAGCGATGCGACCGAAGGATCGCAAGTAAACGTACGCCAGTACTTGGAGCGACTCGACCGGTAGTGCTGCAGTAACTCGCACCGAGCCCCGGAGCGACGTGACCGAATGATAGCACGTAAACGTGCACCAAGGCTTGAAGCGACTCGCCCGAATCATCGCTTGTAACACGCTCCCAACCGCGTAGCGATGCGACCGAAGGATCGCAAGTAAACGTACGCCAGTACTTGGAGCGACTCGACCGGTAGTGCTGCAGTAACTCGCACCGAGCCCCGGAGCGACGTGACCGAATGATAGCACGTAAACGTGCACCAAGGCTCGAAGCGACTCGCCCGAAGCATCGCTTGTAACACGCTCCCAACCGCGTAGCGATGCGACCGAAGGATCGCAAGTAAACGTACGCCAGTTCTTGGAGCGACTCGACCGGTAGTGCTGCAGTAACTCGCACCGAGCCCCTGAGCGACTTGACCGTATGATAGCACGTAAACGTGCTCCAAGGCATGAAGCGACTCGCCCGAAGCATCGCTTGTAACACGCTCCCAGCCGCGGAGCGATTCGACCGTATGATCGCAAGTAAACGTACGCCAGTACGTGGAGCGACTCGACCGGTAGTGCTGCAGTAACTCGCACCGAGCCCCGGAGCGACGTGACCGAATGATAGCACGTAAACGTGCACCAAGGCTTGAAGCGACTCGCCCGAATCATCGCTTGTAACACGCTCCCAACCGCGTAGCGATGCGACCGAAGGATCGCAAGTAAACGTACGCCAGTACTTGGAGCGACTCGACCGGTAGTGCTGCAGTAACTCGCACCGAGCCCCGGAGCGACGTGACCGAATGATAGCACGTAAACGTGCACCAAGGCTCGAAGCGACTCGCCCGAAGCATCGCTTGTAACACGCTCCCAACCGCGTAGCGATGCGACCGAAGGATCGCAAGTAAACGTACGCCAGTTCTAGGAGCGACTCGACCGGTAGTGCTGCAGTAACTCGCACCGAGTCCCGGAGCGACATGACCGAATGATCGCAAGTAAACATACGCCAGTACTTGGAGCGAATCGACCGATAGTGCTGCAGTAACTCGCACCGAGCCCCGGAGCGACGTGACCGAATGATAGCACGTAAACGTGCACCAAGGCTTGAAGCGACTCGCCCGAAGCATCGCTTGTAACACGCTCCCAACCGCGTAGCGATGCGACCGAAGGATCGCAAGTAAACGTACGCCAGTACTTGGAGCGACTCGACCGGTAGTGCTGCAGTAACTCGCACCGAGCCCCGGAGCGACGTGACCGAATGATAGCACGTAATCGTGCACCAAGGCTTGAAGCGACTCGCCCGAAGCATCGCTTGTAACACGCTCCCAACCGCGTAGCGATGCGACCGAAGGATCGCAAGTAAACGTACGCCAGTACTTGGAGCGACTCGACCGGTAGTGCTGCAGTAACTCGCACCGAGCCCCGGTGCGACGTGACCGAATGATAGCACGTAAACGTGCACCAAGGCTTGAAGCGACTCGCCCGAAGCATCGCTTGTAACACGCTCCCAACCGCGTAGCGATGCGACCGAAGGATCGCAAGTAAACGTACGCCAGTACTTGGAGCGACTCGACCGGTAGTGCTGCAGTAACTCGCACCGAGCCCCGGAGCGACGTGACCGAATGATAGCACGTAAACGTGCACCAAGGCTTGAAGCGACTCGCCCGAAGCATCGCTTGTAACACGCTCCCAACCGCGTAGCGATGCGACCGAAGGATCGCAAGTAAACGTACGCCAGTACTTGGAGCGACTCGACCGGTAGTGCTGCAGTAACTCGCACCGAGCCCCGGAGCGACTTGACCGAATGATAGCACGTAAACGTGCACCAAGGCTTGAAGCGACTCGCCCGAAGCATCGCTTGTAACACGCTCCCAACCGCGTAGCGATGCGACCGAAGGATCGCAAGTAAACGTACGCCAGTTCTTGGAGCGACTCGACCGGTAGTGCTGCAGTAACTCGCACCGCGTCCCGGAGCGACATGACCGAATGATCGCAAGTAAACGTACGCCAGTTCTTGGAGCGACTCGACCGGTAGTGCTGCAGTAACTCGCACCGAGCCCCGGAGCGACGTGACCGAATGATAGCACGTAAACGTGCACCAAGGCTTGAAGCGACTCGACCGAAGCATCGCTTGTAACACGCTCCCAACCGCGTAGCGATGCGACCGAAGGATCGCAAGTAAACGTACGCCAGTTCTTGGAGCGACTCGACCCGTAGTGCTGCAGTAACTCGCACCGCGTCCCGGAGCGACATGACCGAATGATCGCAAGTAAACGTACGCCAGTGCTTGGAGCGACTCGACCGATAGTGCTGCAGTAACTCGCACCGAGCCCCGGAGCGACTTGACCGAATGATAGCACGTAAACGTGCACCAAGGCTTGAAGCGACTCGCCCGAATCATCGCTTGTAACACGCTCCCAACCGCGTAGCGATGCGACCGAAGGATCGCAAGTAAACGTACGCCAGTACTTGGAGCGACTCGACCGGTAGTGCTGCAGTAACTCGCACCGAGCCCCGGAGCGACGTGACCGAATGATAGCACGTAAACGTGCACCAAGGCTTGAAGCGACTCGCCCGAATCATCGCTTGTAACACGCTCCCAACCGCGTAGCGATGCGACCGAAGGATCGCAAGTAAACGTACGCCAGTACTTGGAGCGACTCGACCGGTAGTGCTGCAGTAACTCGCACCGAGCCCCGGAGCGACGTGACCGAATGATAGCACGTAAACGTGCACCAAGGCTTGAAGCGACTCGCCCGAAGCATCGCTTGTAACACGCTCCCAACCGCGTAGCGATGCGACCGAAGGATCGCAAGTAAACGTACGCCAGTTCTTGGAGCGACTCGACCGGTAGTGCTGCAGTAACTCGCACCGAGCCCCTGAGCGACTTGACCGAATGATAGCACGTAAACGTGCGCCAAGGCTTGAAGCGACTCGCCCGAAGCATCGCTTGTAACACGCTCCCAGCCGCGGAGCGATTCGACCGTATGATCGCAAGTAAACGTACGCCAGTACTTGGAGCGACTCGACCGGTAGTGCTGCAGTAACTCGCACCGAGCCCCGGAGCGACGTGACCGAATGATAGCACGTAAACGTGCGCCAAGGCTTGAAGCGACTCGCCCGAAGCATCGCTTGTAACACGCTCCCAACCGCGTAGCGATGCGACCGAAGGATCGCAAGTAAACGTACGCCAGTACTTGGAGCGACTCGACCGATAGTGCTGCAGTAACTCGCACCGAGCCCCGGAGCGACTTGACCGAATGATAGCACGTAAACGTGCACCAAGGCTTGAAGCGACTCGCCCGAAGCATCGCTTGTAACACGCTCCCAACCGCGTAGCGATGCGACCGAAGGATCGCAAGTAAACGTACGCCAGTACTTGGAGCGACTCGACCTGTAGTGCTGCAGTAACTCGCACCGAGCCCCGGAGCGACTTGACCGAATGATAGCACGTAAACGTGCACCAAGGCTTGAAGCGACTCGCCCGAAGCATCGCTTGTAACACGCTCCCAACCGCGTAGCGATGCGACCGAAGGATCGCAAGTAAACGTACGCCAGTTCTTGGAGCGACTCGACCGGTAGTGCTGCAGTAACTCGCACCGCGTCCCGGAGCGACATGACCGAATGATCGCAAGTAAACGTACGCCAGTTCTTGGAGCGACTCGACCGGTAGTGCTGCAGTAACTCGCACCGAGCCCCGGAGCGACGTGATCGAATGATAGCACGTAAACGTGCACCAAGGCTTGAAGCGACTCGACCGAAGCATCGCTTGTAACACGCTCCCAACCGCGTAGCGATGCGACCGAAGGATCGCAAGTAAACGTACGCCAGTTCTTGGAGCGACTCGACCCGTAGTGCTGCAGTAACTCGCACCGCGTCCCGGAGCGACATGACCGAATGATCGCAAGTAAACGTACGCCAGTGCTTGGAGCGACTCGACCGATAGTGCTGCAGTAACTCGCACCGAGCCCCGGAGCGACTTGACCGAATGATAGCACGTAAACGTGCACCAAGGCTTGAAGCGACTCGCCCGAAGCATCGCTTGTAACACGCTCCCAACCGCGTAGCGATGCGACCGAAGGATCGCAAGTAAACGTACGCCAGTACTTGGAGCGACTCGACCGGTAGTGCTGCAGTAACTCGCACCGAGCCCCGGAGCGACGTGACCGAATGATAGCACGTAAACGTGCACCAAGGCTTGAAGCGACTCGCCCGAAGCATCGCTTGTAACACGCTCCCAACCGCGTAGCGATGCGACCGAAGGATCGCAAGTAAACGTACGCCAGTACTTGGAGCGACTCGACCGGTAGTGCTGCAGTAACTCGCACCGAGCCCCGGAGCGACGTGACCGAATGATAGCACGTAAACGTGCACCAAGGCTTGAAGCGACTCGCCCGAAGCATCGCTTGTAACACGCTCCCAACCGCGTAGCGATGCGACCGAAGGATCGCAAGTAAACGTACGCCAGTACTTGGAGCGACTCGACCGATAGTGCTGCAGTAACTCGCACCGAGCCCCGGAGCGACGTGACCGAATGATAGCACGTAAACGTGCACCAAGGCTTGAAGCGACTCGCCCGAAGCATCGCTTGTAACACGCTCCCAACCGCGTAGCGATGCGACCGAAGGATCGCAAGTAAACGTACGCCAGTACTTGGAGCGACTCGACCGGTAGTGCTGCAGTAACTCGCACCGAGCCCCGGAGCGACGTGACCGAATGATAGCACGTAAACGTGCACCAAGGCTTGAAGCGACTCGCCCGAAGCATCGCTTGTAACACGCTCCCAACCGCGTAGCGATGCGACCGAAGGATCGCAAGTAAACGTACGCCAGTTCTTGGAGCGACTCGACCGGTAGTGCTGCAGTAACTCGCACCGAGCCCCGGAGCGACGTGACCGAATGATAGCACGTAAACGTGCACCAAGGCTTGAAGCGACTCGACCGAAGCATCGCTTGTAACACGCTCCCGACCGCGTAGCGATGCGACCGAAGGATCGCAAGTAAACGTACGCCAGTGCTTGGAGCGACTCGCCCGGTAGTGCGGCAGTAACTCGCACCGCGCCGCGGAGCGACACGACCGAATGATCGCAAGTAAACGTACGCCAGTACTTGGAGCGACTCGACCGATAGTGCTGCAGTAACTCGCACCGAGCCCCGGAGCGACGTGACCGAATGATAGCACGTAAACGTGCACCAAGGCTTGAAGCGACTCGCCCGAAGCATCGCTTGTAACACGCTCCCAACCGCGTAGCGATGCGACCGAAGGATCGCAAGTAAACGTACGCCAGTACTTGGAGCGACTCGCCCGAATCATCGCTTGTAACACGCTCCCAACCGCGTAGCGATGCGACCGAAGGATCGCAAGTAAACGTACGCCAGTACTTGGAGCGACTCGACCGGTAGTGCTGCAGTAACTCGCACCGAGCCCCGGAGCGACGTGACCGAATGATAGCACGTAAACGTGCACCAAGGCTTGAAGCGACTCGCCCGAATCATCGCTTGTAACACGCTCCCAACCGCGTAGCGATGCGACCGAAGGATCGCAAGTAAACGTACGCCAGTACTTGGAGCGACTCGACCGGTAGTGCTGCAGTAACTCGCACCGAGCCCCGGAGCGACGTGACCGAATGATAGCACGTAAACGTGCACCAAGGCTTGAAGCGACTCGCCCGAAGCATCGCTTGTAACACGCTCCCAACCGCGTAGCGATGCGACCGAAGGATCGCAAGTAAACGTACGCCAGTACTTGGAGCGACTCGACCGATAGTGCTGCAGTAACTCGCACCGAGCCCCGGAGCGACGTGACCGAATGATAGCACGTAAACGTGCACCAAGGCTTGAAGCGACTCGCCCGAAGCATCGCTTGTAACACGCTCCCAACCGCGTAGCGATGCGACCGAAGGATCGCAAGTAAACGTACGCCAGTACTTGGAGCGACTCGACCGGTAGTGCTTCAGTAACTCGCACCGAGCCCCGGAGCGACGTGACCGAATGATAGCACGTAAACGTGCACCAAGGCTTGAAGCGACTCGCCCGAAGCATCGCTTGTAACACGCTCCCAACCGCGTAGCGATGCGACCGAAGGATCGCAAGTAAACGTACGCCAGTTCTTGGAGCGACTCGACCGGTAGTGCTGCAGTAACTCGCACCGAGCCCCGGAGCGACTGGACCGAATGATAGCACGTAAACGTGCACCAAGGCTTGAAGCGACTCGCCCGAAGCATCGCTTGTAACACGCTCCCAGCCGCGGAGCGACGCGACCGAATGATCGCAAGTAAACGTACGCCAGTACTTGGAGCGACTCGACCGATAGTGCTGCAGTAACTCGCACCGAGCCCCGGAGCGACGTGACCGAATGATAGCACGTAAACGTGCACCAAGGCTTGAAGCGACTCGCCCGAAGCATCGCTTGTAACACGCTCCCAACCGCGTAGCGATGCGACCGGACGATCGCAAGTAAACGTACGCCAGTACTTGGAGCGACTCGACCCGTAGTGCTGCAGTAACTCGCACCGAGCCCCGGAGCGACGTGACCGAATGATAGCACGTAAACGTGCACCAAGGCTTGAAGCGACTCGCCCGAAGCATCGCTTGTAACACGCTCCCAACCGCGTAGCGATGCGACCGAAGGATCGCAAGTAAACGTACGCCAGTTCTTGGAGCGACTCGACCGGTAGTGCTGCAGTAACTCGCACCGCGCCCCGGAGCGACGTGACCGAATGATCGCAAGTAAACGTACGCCAGTACTTGGAGCGACTCGACCGGTAGTGCTGCAGTAACTCGCACCGAGCCCCGGAGCGACGTGACCGAATGATAGCACGTAAACGTGCACCAAGGCTTGAAGCGACTCGCCCGAAGCATCGCTTGTAACACGCTCCCAACCGCGTAGCGATGCGACCGAAGGATCGCAAGTAAACGTACGCCAGTACTTGGAGCGACTCGACCGGTAGTGCTGCAGTAACTCGCACCGAGCCCCGGAGCGACGTGACCGAATGATAGCACGTAAACGTGCACCAAGGCTTGAAGCGACTCGCCCGAAGCATCGCTTGTAACACGCTCCCAACCGCGTAGCGATGCGACCGAAGGATCGCAAGTAAACGTACGCCAGTACTTGGAGCGACTCGACCGGTAGTGCTGCAGTAACTCGCACCGAGCCCCGGAGCGACGTGACCGAATGATAGCAAGTAAACGTGCGCCAAGGCTTGGAGCGACTCGACCGATAGTGCTTCAGTAACTCGCACCGAGCCCCGGAGCGACGTGACCGAATGATAGCACGTAAACGTGCACCAAGGCTTGAAGCGACTCGCCCGAAGCATCGCTTGTAACACGCTCCCAACCGCGTAGCGATGCGACCGAAGGATCGCAAGTAAACGTACGCCAGTACTTGGAGCGACTCGACCGGTAGTGCTGCAGTAACTCGCACCGAGCCCCGGAGCGACGTGACCGAATGATAGCACGTAAACGTGCACCAAGGCTTGAAGCGACTCGCCCGAAGCATCGCTTGTAACACGCTCCCAACCGCGTAGCGATGCGACCGAAGGATCGCAAGTAAACGTACGCCAGTACTTGGAGCGACTCGACCGGTAGTGCTGCAGTAACTCGCACCGAGCCCCGGAGCGACTTGACCGAATGATAGCACGTAAACGTGCACCAAGGCTTGAAGCGACTCGCCCGAAGCATCGCTTGTAACACGCTCCCAACCGCGTAGCGATGCGACCGAATGATCGCAAGTAAACGTACGCCAGTACTTGGAGCGGCTCGACCGTAGTGCTGCAGTATCTCGCACCGAGCCCCGGAGCGACGTGACCGAATGATAGCACGTAAACGTGCACCAAGGCTTGAAGCGACTCGCCCGAAGCATCGCTTGTAACACGCTCCCAACCGCGTAGCGATGCGACCGCAAGATCGCAAGTAAACGTACGCCAGTACTTGGAGCGACTCGACCGGTAGTGCTGCAGTAACTCGCACCGAGCCCCGGAGCGACTTGACCGAATGATAGCACGTAAACGTGCACCAAGGCTTGAAGCGACTCGCCCGAAGCATCGCTTGTAACACGCTCCCAACCGCGTAGCGATGCGACCGAAGGATCGCAAGTAAACGTACGCCAGTACTTGGAGCGACTCGACCGGTAGTGCTGCAGTAACTCGCACCGAGCCCCGGAGCGACTTGACCGAATGATAGCACGTAAACGTGCACCAAGGCTTGAAGCGACTCGCCCGAAGCATCGCTTGTAACACGCTCCTTTTCGCGAAGCGATGCGCCCGAAGGATCGCAAGTAAACGTACGCCAGTACTTGGAGCGACTCGACCGATAGTGCTGCAGTAACTCGCACCG
>JAMYCR010000176.1:0-15000 GCA_028830335.1 Eucera pruinosa
AACATGACCGAATGATCGCAAGTAAACGTACGCCAGTGCTTGGAGCGACTCGACCGATAGTGCTGCAGTAACTCGCACCGAGCCCCGGAGCGACTTGACCGAATGATAGCACGTAAACGTGCACCAAGGCTTGAAGCGACTCGCCCGAATCATCGCTTGTAACACGCTCCCAACCGCGTAGCGATGCGACCGAAGGATCGCAAGTAAACGTACGCCAGTACTTGGAGCGACTCGACCGGTAGTGCTGCAGTAACTCGCACCGAGCCCCGGAGCAACGTGACCGAATGATAGCACGTAAACGTGCACCAAGGCTTGAAGCGACTCGCCCGAATCATCGCTTGTAACACGCTCCCAACCGCGTAGCGATGCGACCGAAGGATCGCAAGTAAACGTACGCCAGTACTTGGAGCGACTCGACCGGTAGTGCTGCAGTAACTCGCACCGAGCCCCGGAGCGACGTGACCGAATGATAGCACGTAAACGTGCACCAAGGCTTGAAGCGACTCGCCCGAAGCATCGCTTGTAACACGCTCCCAACCGCGTAGCGATGCGACCGAAGGATCGCAAGTAAACGTACGCCAGTACTTGGAGCGACTCGACCGATAGTGCTTCAGTAACTCGCACCGAGCCCCGGAGCGACGTGACCGAATGATAGCACGTAAACGTGCACCAAGGCTTGAAGCGACTCGCCCGAATCATCGCTTGTAACACGCTCCCAACCGCGTAGCGATGCGACCGAAGGATCGCAAGTAAACGTACGCCAGTACTTGGAGCGACTCGACCGGTAGTGCTGCAGTAACTCGCACCGAGCCCCTGAGCGACTTGACCGTATGATAGCACGTAAACGTGCTCCAAGGCATGAAGCGACTCGCCCGAAGCATCGCTTGTAACACGCTCCCAGCCGCGGAGCGATTCGACCGTATGATCGCAAGTAAACGTACGCCAGTACTTGGAGCGACTCGACCGGTAGTGCTGCAGTAACTCGCACCGAGCCCCTGAGCGACTTGACCGTATGATAGCACGTAAACGTGCTCCAAGGCATGAAGCGACTCGCCCGAAGCATCGCTTGTAACACGCTCCCAGCCGCGGAGCGATTCGACCGAATGATCGCAAGTAAACGTACGCCAGTACTTGGAGCGACTCGACCGATAGTGCTTCAGTAACTCGCACCGAGCCCCGGAGCGACGTGACCGAATGATAGCACGTAAACGTGCACCAAGGCTTGAAGCGACTCGCCCGAAGCATCGCTTGTAACACGCTCCCAACCGCGTAGCGATGCGACCGAAGGATCGCAAGTAAACGTACGCCAGTACTTGGAGCGACTCGACCGGTAGTGCTGCAGTAACTCGCACCGAGCCCCGGAGCGACGTGACCGAATGATAGCACGTAAACGTGCACCAAGGCTTGAAGCGACTCGCCCGAATCATCGCTTGTAACACGCTCCCAACCGCGTAGCGATGCGACCGAAGGATCGCAAGTAAACGTACGCCAGTACTTGGAGCGACTCGACCGGTAGTGCTGCAGTAACTCGCACCGAGCCCCGGAGCGACGTGACCGAATGATAGCACGTAAACGTGCACCAAGGCTCGAAGCGACTCGCCCGAAGCATCGCTTGTAACACGCTCCCAACCGCGTAGCGATGCGACCGAAGGATCGCAAGTAAACGTACGCCAGTTCTTGGAGCGACTCGACCGGTAGTGCTGCAGTAACTCGCACCGAGCCCCTGAGCGACTTGACCGTATGATAGCACGTAAACGTGCTCCAAGGCATGAAGCGACTCGCCCGAAGCATCGCTTGTAACACGCTCCCAGCCGCGGAGCGATTCGACCGTATGATCGCAAGTAAACGTACGCCAGTACGTGGAGCGACTCGACCGGTAGTGCTGCAGTAACTCGCACCGAGCCCCGGAGCGACGTGACCGAATGATAGCACGTAAACGTGCGCCAAGGCTTGAAGCGACTCGCCCGAAGCATCGCTTGTAACACGCTCCCAACCGCGTAGCGATGCGACCGAAGGATCGCAAGTAAACGTACGCCAGTACTTGGAGCGACTCGACCGATAGTGCTTCAGTAACTCGCACCGAGCCCCGGAGCGACGTGACCGAATGATAGCACGTAAACGTGCACCAAGGCTTGAAGCGACTCGCCCGAAGCATCGCTTGTAACACGCTCCCAACCGCGTAGCGATGCGACCGAAGGATCGCAAGTAAACGTACGCCAGTACTTGGAGCGACTCGACCGGTAGTGCTGCAGTAACTCGCACCGAGCCCCGGAGCGACGTGACCGAATGATAGCACGTAATCGTGCACCAAGGCTTGAAGCGACTCGCCCGAAGCATCGCTTGTAACACGCTCCCAACCGCGTAGCGATGCGACCGAAGGATCGCAAGTAAACGTACGCCAGTACTTGGAGCGACTCGACCGATAGTGCTGCAGTAACTCGCTCCGAGCCGCGGAACGACTCGACCGAATGATAGCACGCACACCATCTCCTTGGGTTGGAGCGACTCGACCGAATAATCGGCCCTAACGCTTTCCGAGCTGCGGAGCGAATCGACCGGCCGAGCCCCTCTTCAGTCGCCGGAGCGACTCGACCGGATCTTTTTTCGTATCTTTTTACGTGTAAGAGAGCTCTGTTCGTGTTGATTCATTGTTTCTATAATAATATTACTCGTACTTATATTCCCAGGACGTTCGTATAGCTCGCCCGTTCCAGTCGAGTCGTTCCGATGCGTTGGAGTGACTCGACCGGGGACCGGCTGCGTGCGCGCCCAAGTACGAGCGGCCACGCCAGATGGGCTGTCGCTACGGCGGTTTAGCACGGTAAGCGCACGTACATTTTCCCTGAGCGGCGCCGACCGTTCGGCCGGCCGTTTCGTATCTATAAGAGAGTCGACTGTCCGGACGGGCCGGGCGGAGCAGCGTCGGGCGAGTGGCTATTCTACGACCTCGGTTGAGAATCAGTCCACCGCTCCTCGAGAATTTGATCGTTCTCGACTGTTCTCGCTCCGTGTTTCGCTCCGATACATATTTCTCTACACTGCATTGCCACGGGTCGGTGTCTATGACCGAATGGCCCATACGTGGCGAGCCTGCTAACGGACAGGCTGGTGGTCCTGTATGTACGTTTCGACGTGTGTACTTGAACTATCTGAGCATCAATTCTCGCCCATGGCGGTCACCTGAATTCCGAGCGATCGGACGATCTTTTAAAATAAAGAGAAAGATCTTTGAAGAACGAAAGTATTATTTTATAATATTTACGAAAATCGTAATGTTTATAAAAGCCCTTGGGCGTAACTGGATGTATCGAAGCTAATTCGAATACTTGCAATCCTGATGCATTCGTGCGTCGAGAGGAGGGTCTTGAAAATGTTATACACTCGCGTGTCCCATGCGGTATGACCAGCGCGCACCGGATTTCTGGTGTATACGCGCTTTGCCGTTATAATGGGTCACAAAATGAAATTGAAAAATCTATCTGCCACGCGGAGAGGAGTTTAAGGCAAACTTTAAAAGCGTTCATTTGTGTGAAACGCATAATGAAAAGACCACGAGAAGGTCTCGTCGACCGGAGGCTCCAAGTGAGCCGGCGACACGAAATGGCAATATAATGAAATTAAACGAAAAAACTCCCTTCGCGTGGCTCCCTGGTTGATCCTGCCAGTAGTCATATGCTTGTCTCAAAGATTAAGCCATGCATGTCTCAGTACTTGCCGAATTAAGGTGAAACCGCGAATGGCTCATTAAATCAGTTATGGTTTCTTAGATTGTACCCACATTTACTTGGATAACTGTGGTAATTCTAGAGCTAATACATGCAAACTAGAATTCCTACCAGAGATGGGAGGAATGCTTTTATTAGATCAAAACCAATCGGTGGCGGACGGTTCGCCCGTTCGTCCATCGTTTGCTTTGGTGACTCTGAATAACTTTGTGCTGATCGTATGGTCATCTAGCACCGGCGACGAATCTTTCAAATGTCTGCCTTATCAACTGTCGATGGTAGGTTCTGCGCCTACCATGGTTGTAACGGGTAACGGGGAATCAGGGTTCGATTCCGGAGAGGGAGCCTGAGAAACGGCTACCACATCCAAGGAAGGCAGCAGGCGCGCAAATTACCCACTCCCGGCACGGGGAGGTAGTGACGAAAAATAACGATACGGGACTCATCCGAGGCCCCGTAATCGGAATGAGTACACTTTAAATCCTTTAACAAGGACCAATTGGAGGGCAAGTCTGGTGCCAGCAGCCGCGGTAATTCCAGCTCCAATAGCGTATATTAAAGTTGTTGCGGTTAAAAAGCTCGTAGTTGAATCTGTGTGTCACAGTGTCGGTTCACCGCTCGCGGTGTCTAACTGGCATTATGTGGTACGTCCTACCGGTGGGCTTAGCTCCTTGCGGGCGGTCCAACTAATCTCCCATCGCGGTGCTCTTCACTGAGTGTCGAGGTGGGCCGGTACGTTTACTTTGAACAAATTAGAGTGCTCAAAGCAGGCTACCTTCGCCTGAATACTGCGTGCATGGAATAATGGAATAGGACCTCGGTTCTATTTTGTTGGTTTTCGGAACCCCGAGGTAATGATTAATAGGGACAGATGGGGGCATTCGTATTGCGACGTTAGAGGTGAAATTCTTGGATCGTCGCAAGACGGACTAAAGCGAAAGCATTTGCCAAAAATGTTTTCATTAATCAAGAACGAAAGTTAGAGGTTCGAAGGCGATCAGATACCGCCCTAGTTCTAACCATAAACGATGCCAGCTAGCGATCCGCCGAAGTTCCTCCGATGACTCGGCGGGCAGCTTCCGGGAAACCAAAGCTTTTGGGTTCCGGGGGAAGTATGGTTGCAAAGCTGAAACTTAAAGGAATTGACGGAAGGGCACCACCAGGAGTGGAGCCTGCGGCTTAATTTGACTCAACACGGGAAACCTCACCAGGCCCGGACACCGGAAGGATTGACAGATTGATAGCTCTTTCTTGATTCGGTGGGTGGTGGTGCATGGCCGTTCTTAGTTGGTGGAGCGATTTGTCTGGTTAATTCCGATAACGAACGAGACTCTAGCCTGCTAAATAGACGTATCTCTATGGTATCTCGAAGGCCCCCGGCTTCGGTCGGTGGGTTTTTACTACCAACGTACAAACAAATCTTCTTAGAGGGACAGGCGGCTTCTAGCCGCACGAGATTGAGCAATAACAGGTCTGTGATGCCCTTAGATGTTCTGGGCCGCACGCGCGCTACACTGAAGGAATCAGCGTGTTTTCCCTGGCCGAAAGGCCCGGGTAACCCGCTGAACCTCCTTCGTGCTAGGGATTGGGGCTTGCAATTATTCCCCATGAACGAGGAATTCCCAGTAAGCGCGAGTCATAAGCTCGCGTTGATTACGTCCCTGCCCTTTGTACACACCGCCCGTCGCTACTACCGATTGAATGATTTAGTGAGGTCTTCGGACTGGTGCGCGGCCAATGTCTCGGCATTGCCGATGTTACCGGGAAGATGACCAAACTTGATCATTTAGAGGAAGTAAAAGTCGTAACAAGGTTTCCGTAGGTGAACCTGCGGAAGGATCATTAAAGGAAAAAAAAGACACAAAACGTAACTATGACTAAAAAATACGTATGGCTTCAAAGACAGCCATACGACATATACCAAAAATCGAATTTCGAACGAGTCTGTGTCGAGGAACGACGGCTAACGAGCGGAGCTGTGTAAACTACCTCCCGTCCGCGTTCCCGTCGGCATACGACCAGACGGGGAGCCCTCCAGGCTCGATGGTAAGAAGAGAAGGTCTCTCTCTCTCGACTACGGGATGTTAAGAGATTTCAAACGAACGAAGAGGCGCTCGCGTGAGGTCGCGAATGAAACGACCCGCCGCCTTTGTCACACAGCGCAGAGTGTTTAAACGAAAAGCCATAATATAAAATGCTGTAATTCAAAAACAAGTCCCACAAATTATCGGGCACGGAGCGCGCCGAGTGTCTAATGAAAAGCCACAATGAGAATAATAGAAAAAAAACAAGACCCACAAATTATCGGGCACGGAGCGCGCCGAGTGTCAAACGAGAAGCCACAGTAATACAGCAAGACAAAAACAAGTCCCACGAATTATCAGGCACGATGCGCTGTGCGTTCGTTTAGTGAAAAGCCACACAATAAAGCAGAACAAAAACAAGTCCCACAAACTATCGATCAAATCTCTAAAAGTGCCTCGTGTCAGAGAGATGACGCACCCTCTTCTGCCTTCATTGCTTGCGTGTGTTTGCTCTCCGGGGAAAGCGAAAAGATGCCTCTCCGAGATCGAACGATCGAAGCGATAGCGATGCGAACGCATACGGGAGGGGGAGCCAGCAGCGAGTCGGCCCGAGACGAATTCCATGACCGAACGAGCAGCCGTCGAAATTAGTTTCGCGACGTTCTCATGGAAGGAAACGTACGACCTCTGGTAAACCCTCCCGTCGCCACGCATCACGCTTCCCGCTCGTTGGGCGCCATCTTACGCTCTACTCCCGAATTAAGGGTACCGAACGAAAGCTGTCCAAAAGGACGAAACCACGTTATTTCGTGGATTCGGGTAACCTGGAACATAAGATCGCACTGCGATGATGTGCCGCCCGTTTTTATCGCTCCTACAGTTGAACGCGTAGGTAGTCCGGAGGGAACGGCCCGCTTGTGCAGCCTCGCTGTCGAGAGTCGGACACCCGTGCCGTGGCGAGAATCGAACTTTATATTTCTCGCCATCGGATTTTGGGAAGGAAGACCGCTCGAGGCCGAGCGGCGGTTCCATTGAATTTTGAATCGCACCCGGACCAATACGCGTGCAACGCTCTCGAAACTCTTTGTCCATTTACCATAGTTCTGCAACGTATCGTTCAGGCTCGTTGTCGAGAGTCTGAACCCGTGTCGTGACGAGAATCGAACTAAATATTTCTCGTCATCGTACACTGGGAAAGAAGACCGCGCGAGTCCGACCGGGGACGGTTCCATAGAATTTTGAAACCAACCCGAACGAATACACGCGAGCCATGTACGGGACAATTGCTTCGTTACACTACCGTAAATCGGTAACGTATCGTTCAGAGGGAACGAATCCGGCTTGTGCAGCCTCGTTGTCGAGAGTCCAAGTCCTTTGCCGTGGCGAGAATCGAACCTATACATTTCTCGCCATCGGACGTTGGGACGGAGGACCGCGCGAGGCCGACCGTGTGAAGTTCCATAGATTAATATTGAATTTCTACCTGAACGTGAGACAGTTGGGAATACTTCGAAAGAGGATGTTCTCCGCCGTACGTCGGTAACGTGTCGCTCGGAGGGAACGATCCGGTTCGCTCAGCCTCGTTGTCGAGAGTCTGAACCCGTGTCGTGTGACGAGAATCGAACTAAATATTTCTCGTCATCGTACACTGGGAAGGGACGATCGCGCGAGGCCGACCGGGGACGGTTCCATCGAATTTTGAATCCTACCCGAACGAATACGCGGGAGCCATGGTACGAAACAACTGCCTCGTAACATTACCGTACTTCGATAACGTAACGTATCGTTCAGAGGGAATGACCCGGCTTGCGCAGCCTCGTTGTCGAGTGTCTGACATCCTTGCCGTGGCGAGAATCGAACTCTATAATTTCTCGTTATCGGACTTTGGGAAGCAACACCGCGCGAGGCCGACCGTGTGAAGTTCCATAGATTAATATTGTATTTCTACCTGAACGTGAGACAGTGGGAGTACTTCGAGAGAGGATGTTCTCCGCCGTACGTCGGTAACGTGTCGCTCGGAGGGAACGACCCGGATCGCTCAGCTTCGTTGTCGAGAGTCTGAACCCGTGTCGTGACAAGAATCGAACTAAATATTTCTCGTCATCGTACACTGGGAAGGGACGATCGCGCGAGGCCGACCGGGGACGGTTCCATCGAATTTTGAATCCTACCCGAACGAATACGCGGGAGCCATGGTACGAAACAACTGCCTCGTAACATTACCGTACTTCGGTAACGTAACGTATCGTTCAGAGGGAATGACCCGGCTTGCGCAGCCTCGTTGTCGAGTGTCTGACATCCTTGCCGTGGCGAGAATCGAATTCTATAATTTCTCGTTATCGGACTTTGGGAAGCAAGACCGCGCGAGGCCGACCGGGAAATTCCTTCGATTTCGCATTTCCACCTGAACGAACGCTTGGCGTGTTTCGGAACAGACTGCGCTCCTTCACCGCACGTCGGTTAATAATGCCGTTCAGAGGGGACGGACCGGCTTGCGTAGCCTCGTTGTCGTGAGTCTGACACCCTTGTCGTGGCGAGAATCGAATTTTATATATCTCGTCATCTGACTTTGGGTCGTGGATGATCGTTCGAGGCCGACCGGTAGTCCCATCGACCTTTCTTTCCCCGTCCTGAGCGGCCATATAGGAGTTTCATTGAGGGGCGTATGGGCCTGCCGCATTGCGATGGTTCCTAGAGGTCCAGCGATGCACGAGGATCCTGTATCGGGGCATCCCCGTCGTTTTCTCGTCCCTGGATCTCGATGGGTTCGTTATATTATACACTTCAATGTACTTTGCGCCCGGCTATCGGACAGCGTACGCTTCCGATGGGCTTCGTCCTTCGGACTTGTGTCGTCAATAATAAGCCGCACGGTTCTACTCCGTTGCGGCATGGCGACGCCCGGCACCTCCTTCTTGTACCCGTGGAGGAGCCAGGGCCTCGGATTCCTTTTGGAACAGAGTATTTGAGACATTACCAGACTTCGAACGAAATTTTTATACACGATTACCCTGAACGGTGGATCACTTGGCTCGTGGGTCGATGAAGAACGCAGCCAATTGCGCGTCAACGTGTGAACTGCAGGACACATGAACATCGACATTTCGAACGCACATTGCGGTCCACGGATACAATTCCTGGACCACGCCTGGCTGAGGGTCGTTCACGTAACCCAGATACTGCTTGCGTTTCGCGCGTTTCTTTGCCTCATTTCCCTTCGTGGCCATATCCCCGCCGTCGTTCGCATTGGCGAACGTTTCAGAGTCGGGCGAAGGCTTGCGTTAAGGGGCGAGCGCGAGTATCGTGCGACGTACGAGCGAATTATGTTGGACGTTCGTCGGCGTTCGCCGCGGTCGTGCCGAGACTGTGAGTCGTACGCGTGTGCGCGTGCGGCGTGGGATCGTGTTAACGAGTGGCAACGGAACCTGTCGCGGACTTGCGTGAGTGCCCGCGGCCTGCGCGCGTCGTCGTTTTCGACGACCGCCCGCGAGCACCGCTCCGTGTACCGGTTGCAAAGCCTTATCGTGCCGATTCGCACGTCCGCCACCGCTGCGTCTCGCACGTCTTACGAGCGCGAATAACATGCCGCGCCCCCGACGTCGTCTAAAAAGACATTTATTTATGCGCACGGCTGAGAGCAATGAGAAGCTCAGACCGAAGAGAGGAGATATAATTAAGAGGGAGACACCGTAACTGAAGGTAGTGGCGTGTTTGGTGCTCGTACACAGCCCCAGGGATCGATTCCCGGCTCCCCTCTGACCGTGTGCGTTTACACTCTGCGCGAACGAACGCACGGACCGTCACTGAAAATTATGGGTCGTCGTTTGACGCCGAATTTTTTCCCACGAGTCGTCGAGACATCGGGAGTCGCCTAACAGGCGCGGACATACACAGCTTCTTCGAACGCTGATGATCTTGGAAGAAAAAAAGGTGCTGTGCGGATGAACACAGAGAGACGAGTGTAACTGTATCGGGATTGCTCATTTTCCCCGTCGTCTCGAGTCTCTCTGCCCGCGCGCTCTTGCCCAAGCCACGTTCGTTCGAAACATGTGTCTGTCAACCCGTATCCGATTTGAACACGAGGACGATCGGCCGGAAAACGTTTCTGTACCCGAGGTGCACGAGTGTCCGTGCAAGTTACGCGACAGGTGGTCGAACGAAAACGCTACATGGAAAGAGTGCGTAGAGCTGGACGAATGAAAAAAGATCCCCTTTGGCGAGGCTCGAAAGTATAAAGCGAAAAGCAATACGCCGCCAGCCTCCACGCCGAGGAGAGAAACTTCGAAAGCGAGTGTTGGTCACCCCGTGTCTTCTCGTGCTGTCGATGAAGGAGACCGCGCATCTGTCCGACGCCGGTCGTCCAGTCCCCGGAAAGCAGCCTATTTGCGTTTCCTTGCGTGCGTTCCGTCGCATACCGAACAGGAGTAAAGTTTCGCGTTGCGCGCTCCGACACATCCCGGCCTATCCTTCGTTCTGAAGGATCAGGGTACGAGAATCGGGTCGAGTTGAGGATGCGCGCCGTTACGATCTCCATGCTTCGGACGTTGCGAATAAAAATAAGGAACCGCCCGGAATGGTGAAAATACGGCTATGATACGGAAAGGACGGACGTTAAAAACCGGTAGGTGGTTGCCCGGCGAGCGTCTCCGGTAATAGAACGAGACGACACACGATGAAAGAAGACAATTTGGCGCGGTGCATGAAACGCTTCGACGAGTAGAAGGTACCATTTCCTCTTCCCTCTTCTTTATGTATCGAAATTGTTTACCCTCCCTTCGGGGCAACGTTATCCGTTGCTTCTCACGCAGCGCGCTATCGTCACGAATGTTTCGCGACGTAACGTAGAGACGACCTCAGAGTAGGCGAGATTACCCGCTGAATTTAAGCATATTACTAAGCGGAGGAAAAGAAACTAACAAGGATTTCCTTAGTAGCGGCGAGCGAACAGGAATTAGCCCAGCACTGAATCCCGCGGTACCGCCGTTGGGAAATGTAGTGTTCGGGAGGATCCGTTTATCCCGTGACGTCGAACTGCGTCCAAGTCCATCTTGAATGGGGCCACTTACCCGTAGAGGGTGCCAGGCCCGTAGCGACCGGTACGCGTTTCGGGAGGATCTCTCCTTAGAGTCGGGTTGCTTGAGAGTGCAGCCCTAAGTGGGTGGTAAACTCCATCTAAGGCTAAATACGACCACGAGACCGATAGCGAACAAGTACCGTGAGGGAAAGTTGAAAAGAACTTTGAAGAGAGAGTTCAAGAGTACGTGAAACCGTTCAGGGGTAAACCTGAGAAACCCAAAAGATCGAATGGGGAGATTCATCGTCAACAGCGCTGGCTCCCGTTGGTGCGCGATGCCCCGAATGGGCCCTTGTGGTTCCACGGCGAGGGCACGCCACCTTCGGCTTGAATGTTCCGGTGCCGTAGTCGTGCACTTCTCCCCTAGTAGAACGTCGCGACCCGTTGTGTGTCGGTCTACGGCCCGAGAGGGCGCCTGACGCGTCGCCTTGCGCGCACTCGTCAGACCCTCGGTCGCCCGGCCGGCTACACGACGGTACTCGCACGGTATCGGGCCGCAACCAATCCATTCTCGAATGGCGTTTGCGTCAGGTCCGCCGCAAGCTCGGTTAGTTCTTACCCGGTGGTACGGACCTCGTGCCGTCCCCGGGCCTAACCAGCTGTTAGCAGGCGGTGTCCTTGGACTGGCCAAGCTTCGAATTACCGGTCGGCGACGCTATTGCTTTGGGTACTCTCAGGACCCGTCTTGAAACACGGACCAAGGAGTCTAACATGTGCGCGAGTCATTGGGATGCACAAACCTAAAGGCGAAATGAAAGTGAAGGTCGTCCTTAGCGTCGACCGAGGGAGGATGGGCAGCGTTACCAGGCGGCCCCGCACTCCCGGGGCGTCTCGTTCTCATCGCGAGAAGAGGCGCACCCAGAGCGTACACGTTGGGACCCGAAAGATGGTGAACTATGCCTGGTCAGGACGAAGTCAGGGGAAACCCTGATGGAGGTCCGTAGCGATTCTGACGTGCAAATCGATCGTCGGAACTGGGTATAGGGGCGAAAGACTAATCGAACCATCTAGTAGCTGGTTCCCTCCGAAGTTTCCCTCAGGATAGCTGGCACTCGCTAGAACGCGTGCGAGTCTCATCTGGTAAAGCGAATGATTAGAGGCCTTGGGGCCGAAACGACCTCAACCTATTCTCAAACTTTAAATGGGTGAGATCTCTGGCTTGCTTGAACAGTGAAGCCATGAGATTTTGGATCAGAGTGCCAAGTGGGCCAATTTTGGTAAGCAGAACTGGCGCTGTGGGATGAACCAAACGCAGAGTTAAGGCGCCTAAGTCGACGCTTATGGGATACCATGAAAGGCGTTGGTTGCTTAAGACAGCAGGACGGTGGCCATGGAAGTCGGAATCCGCTAAGGAGTGTGTAACAACTCACCTGCCGAAGCAACTAGCCCTGAAAATGGATGGCGCTGAAGCGTCGCGCCTATACTCCGCCGTCAGCGGCAAGTGGGGAGTGACGTGCGTCACCCTCGGGTGTGACCGTCCTTCATGAAGCCCTGACGAGTAGGAGGGTCGCGGCGGTGTGCGCAGAAGGGTCTGGGCGTGAGCCTGCCTGGAGCCGCCGTCGGCGCAGATCTTGGTGGTAGTAGCAAATACTCCAGCGAGGCCCTGGAGGACTGACGTGGAGAAGGGTTTCGTGTGAACAGCCGTTGCACACGAGTCAGTCGATCCTAAGCCCTATGAGAAATCATATGTAGATGAGGTGTCCTAAAAGCCATAAACATTTTCGAACGAGACACACCCATCGGGCGAAAGGGAATCCGGTTCCTATTCCGGAACCCGGCAGCGGAACCGTATACCAATCCGGGCCCTCGTAAGAGTGTTCGTCGGGGTAACCCAAAATGACCTGGAGACGCCGTCGGGAGGTGCGGGGAGAGTTTTCTTTTCTGTATAAGCGTTCGAGTTCCCTGGAAACCTCTAGCAGGGAGATAGGGTTTGGAACGCGAAGAGCACCGCAGTTGCGGCGGTGTCCGCATCTTCCCCTCGGACCTTGAAAATCCAGGAGAGGGCCACGTGGAGGTGTCGCGCCGGTTCGTACCCATATCCGCAGCAGGTCTCCAAGGTGAAGAGCCTCTAGTCGATAGATTAATGTAGGTAAGGGAAGTCGGCAAATTGGATCCGTAACTTCGGAATAAGGATTGGCTCTGAGGAGCGGGGCGTGTCGGGCTTGGTCGGGAAGCGGGTTAGGCTGACGTGCCGGGCCTGGGCGAGCTGAACGGGACGCGGTCTTGTGCCGTGTACCCGGGATCCGAGCTCGGTCCCGTGCCTTGGCCTCCCGCGGATCTTCCTTGCTGCGAGGCTTCCGCGGCGGCATAGCCGTTGCGTGTCGCTCTCTTCGGCCGCCATTCAACGCTCAGCTCAGAACTGGCACGGACAAGGGGAATCCGACTGTCTAATTAAAACAAAGCATTGCGATGGCCCCCGCGGGTGTTGACGCAATGTGATTTCTGCCCAGTGCTCTGAATGTCAACGTGAAGAAATTCAAAAAAGCGCGGGTAAACGGCGGGAGTAACTATGACTCTCTTAAGGTAGCCAAATGCCTCGTCATCTAATTAGTGACGCGCATGAATGGATTAACGAGATTCCCAATCTGTCCCTATCTAGAGTCTATGTGTGTGAGAGAGTGCACCGATGAATACGGTGTGTGTGTGTGGGTCAAGGGAGACTTCGGTGAAGTGTATGTGGTGTCCATGTACTGCCGGTTTGGTCAGGTTATTGTGCCGTACCTGGCGTACATGGACAGAGTGCGTGAGTGTCTAAATGGGAAACACGTTTTGTTTGGTATGGATGCAAATGCGGCCTCACCCTTGTGGTTCAGCAAGGGTGACGGTCGCAGCAGGGAGAATGAGATGCGTGGTAGAGTGCTTGAGGAATGGGTATTAGAGAAAGGAATGATTGTATTGAATGAGCCGAGTCAGTGGTATACTTTCTCGGGCGTGACAGGTCAGAGTGATATCGATGTCACTCTGGTGAATGGAGTCCCGACTGGGTGCCGCTATGAGTGGGAGGTGAAGAATGACTGGGGTATAAGTGATCATAATGCGATCCTTATACGAATGATGAGTAATGCGAGTGATCAGAGTGCCTCTTATGAATGCAAGAGATGGGTGTGTAAAAATGTTAGCTGGGAAGGTTATATGAATGACTTGATGGAAAGTGCAATGCTGAATGCTACTGATGTGTTGAGTGAGACAAACGTGGATCGAATGCTTGGTGTAATGATGCAGTGGATCCAGGATGCGAATGAGAGGAGAATGAAAGAACGCAAACGACGGAGTAATAGGAAGATTGTATGGTGGACAAACAAGCTGTCCAGTATGAGAAAGAAAGTGAGAAAGAGCAGAAGGATGTTTCAGGGAGCGAGAAAGAGAAGAAGTGAGGATGTTGACGTGAGACTGGAGGAATATAAGAAATGTGTGAGTGAGTATAAGCGTGAGATTAGGAGAGCGAAAGAGGAGAACTGGAGACAGTTCGTGAGTGAATCGTCGAACCTGGATCCATGGGGCCCTGTATACAGGGTGTGTCGTGGTAAGACTGGGAGAGAGAGACTGAGTGCGTTGCAAGTCGATGGAGTGAATATTTCCACGTGGCGAGAATGTGCGCGTGTATTGATGAATAAGTTCTTCCCAGCTACGAGCATGCAAGATGATGTAAGTTTGAATGTGGATGTGAGTGAGACACGAAGTGAATGTGTTGAATGGGAATGGCAGGAGGTGGAAGAGGCTGTAGCCAAGGCGAGGATGCGCAAGGCACCTGGTCTGGACGGAGTGAATGCCGAAATGCAGAGAGCGATATGGAGAGCGATTCCTGAATGGCTGAAGAGAGTGTATGACGAGTGCCTGTCATCAGGGTACTTCCCTGTAGAGTGGATGAGAGCATGCGTTGTTATATTGCTGAAGTCTCCTGCGAAACCGCGATCGGACCCGGCTTCTTATCGTCCGATAAGTTTGCTGTCTGTGCTGGGCAAGACGCTGGAGAGAATGATGGTGAAGCGAATGGAACGAAGAGTGAATGATCGAATGAATGATGCACAGCACGGATTTCGGCCGGGCCGATCGACGGAGAGTGCATGGTTGAAAGTGAGAGAGTATGTGGAGAGTAGTGAATGTAAATATGTGCTTGGTGTGTTTGTGGATTTTAAATGTGCGTTTGACTGCTTGGAATGGATGCGTGTGTTGGAGA
>JAMYCR010000176.1:20000-44964 GCA_028830335.1 Eucera pruinosa
TAAACGTACGCCAGTTCTTGGAGCGACTCGACCGGTAGTGCTGCAGTAACTCGCACCGCGTCCCGGAGCGACATGACCGAATGATCGCAAGTAAACGTACGCCAGTTCTTGGAGCGACTCGACCGGTAGTGCTGCAGTAACTCGCACCGAGCCCCGGAGCGACGTGATCGAATGATAGCACGTAAACGTGCACCAAGGCTTGAAGCGACTCGACCGAAGCATCGCTTGTAACACGCTCCCAACCGCGTAGCGATGCGACCGAAGGATCGCAAGTAAACGTACGCCAGTTCTTGGAGCGACTCGACCCGTAGTGCTGCAGTAACTCGCACCGCGTCCCGGAGCGACATGACCGAATGATCGCAAGTAAACGTACGCCAGTGCTTGGAGCGACTCGACCGATAGTGCTGCAGTAACTCGCACCGAGCCCCGGAGCGACTTGACCGAATGATAGCACGTAAACGTGCACCAAGGCTTGAAGCGACTCGCCCGAATCATCGCTTGTAACACGCTCCCAACCGCGTAGCGATGCGACCGAAGGATCGCAAGTAAACGTACGCCAGTACTTGGAGCGACTCGACCGGTAGTGCTGCAGTAACTCGCACCGAGCCCCGGAGCGACTTGACCGAATGATAGCACGTAAACGTGCACCAAGGCTTGAAGCGACTCGCCCGAAGCATCGCTTGTAACACGCTCCCAACCGCGTAGCGATGCGACCGAAGGATCGCAAGTAAACGTACGCCAGTTCTTGGAGCGACTCGACCGGTAGTGCTGCAGTAACTCGCACCGCGTCCCGGAGCGACATGACCGAATGATCGCAAGTAAACGTACGCCAGTTCTTGGAGCGACTCGACCGGTAGTGCTGCAGTAACTCGCACCGAGCCCCGGAGCGACGTGATCGAATGATAGCACGTAAACGTGCACCAAGGCTTGAAGCGACTCGACCGAAGCATCGCTTGTAACACGCTCCCAACCGCGTAGCGATGCGACCGAAGGATCGCAAGTAAACGTACGCCAGTTCTTGGAGCGACTCGACCCGTAGTGCTGCAGTAACTCGCACCGCGTCCCGGAGCGACATGACCGAATGATCGCAAGTAAACGTACGCCAGTGCTTGGAGCGACTCGACCGATAGTGCTGCAGTAACTCGCACCGAGCCCCGGAGCGACTTGACCGAATGATAGCACGTAAACGTGCACCAAGGCTTGAAGCGACTCGCCCGAATCATCGCTTGTAACACGCTCCCAACCGCGTAGCGATGCGACCGAAGGATCGCAAGTAAACGTACGCCAGTACTTGGAGCGACTCGACCGGTAGTGCTGCAGTAACTCGCACCGAGCCCCGGAGCGACGTGACCGAATGATAGCACGTAAACGTGCACCAAGGCTTGAAGCGACTCGCCCGAATCATCGCTTGTAACACGCTCCCAACCGCGTAGCGATGCGACCGAAGGATCGCAAGTAAACGTACGCCAGTACTTGGAGCGACTCGACCGGTAGTGCTGCAGTAACTCGCACCGAGCCCCGGAGCGACGTGACCGAATGATAGCACGTAAACGTGCACCAAGGCTCGAAGCGACTCGCCCGAAGCATCGCTTGTAACACGCTCCCAACCGCGTAGCGATGCGACCGAAGGATCGCAAGTAAACGTACGCCAGTTCTTGGAGCGACTCGACCGGTAGTGCTGCAGTAACTCGCACCGAGCCCCTGAGCGACTTGACCGTATGATAGCACGTAAACGTGCTCCAAGGCATGAAGCGACTCGCCCGAAGCATCGCTTGTAACACGCTCCCAGCCGCGGAGCGATTCGACCGTATGATCGCAAGTAAACGTACGCCAGTACGTGGAGCGACTCGACCGGTAGTGCTGCAGTAACTCGCACCGAGCCCCGGAGCGACGTGACCGAATGATAGCACGTAAACGTGCGCCAAGGCTTGAAGCGACTCGCCCGAAGCATCGCTTGTAACACGCTCCCAACCGCGTAGCGATGCGACCGAAGGATCGCAAGTAAACGTACGCCAGTACTTGGAGCGACTCGACCGATAGTGCTGCAGTAACTCGCACCGAGCCCCGGAGCGACTTGACCGAATGATAGAACGTAAACGTGCACCAAGGCTTGAAGCGACTCGCCCGATGCATCGCTTGTAACACGCTCCCAACCGCGTAGCGATGCGACCGAAGGATCGCAAGTAAACGTACGCCAGTACTTGGAGCGACTCGACCTGTAGTGCTGCAGTAACTCGCACCGAGCCCCGGAGCGACTTGACCGAATGATAGCACGTAAACGTGCACCAAGGCTTGAAGCGACTCGCCCGAAGCATCGCTTGTAACACGCTCCCAACCGCGTAGCGATGCGACCGAAGGATCGCAAGTAAACGTACGCCAGTTCTTGGAGCGACTCGACCGGTAGTGCTGCAGTAACTCGCACCGCGTCCCGGAGCGACATGACCGAATGATCGCAAGTAAACGTACGCCAGTTCTTGGAGCGACTCGACCGGTAGTGCTGCAGTAACTCGCACCGAGCCCCGGAGCGACGTGATCGAATGATAGCACGTAAACGTGCACCAAGGCTTGAAGCGACTCGACCGAAGCATCGCTTGTAACACGCTCCCAACCGCGTAGCGATGCGACCGAAGGATCGCAAGTAAACGTACGCCAGTTCTTGGAGCGACTCGACCCGTAGTGCTGCAGTAACTCGCACCGCGTCCCGGAGCGACATGACCGAATGATCGCAAGTAAACGTACGCCAGTGCTTGGAGCGACTCGACCGATAGTGCTGCAGTAACTCGCACCGAGCCCCGGAGCGACTTGACCGAATGATAGCACGTAAACGTGCACCAAGGCTTGAAGCGACTCGCCCGAAGCATCGCTTGTAACACGCTCCCAACCGCGTAGCGATGCGACCGAAGGATCGCAAGTAAACGTACGCCAGTTCTTGGAGCGACTCGACCGGTAGTGCTGCAGTAACTCGCACCGAGCCCCTGAGCGACTTGACCGTATGATAGCACGTAAACGTGCTCCAAGGCATGAAGCGACTCGCCCGAAGCATCGCTTGTAACACGCTCCCAGCCGCGGAGCGATTCGACCGTATGATCGCAAGTAAACGTACGCCAGTACGTGGAGCGACTCGACCGGTAGTGCTGCAGTAACTCGCACCGAGCCCCGGAGCGACGTGACCGAATGATAGCACGTAAACGTGCGCCAAGGCTTGAAGCGACTCGCCCGAAGCATCGCTTGTAACACGCTCCCAACCGCGTAGCGATGCGACCGAAGGATCGCAAGTAAACGTACGCCAGTACTTGGAGCGACTCGACCGATAGTGCTGCAGTAACTCGCACCGAGCCCCGGAGCGACTTGACCGAATGATAGAACGTAAACGTGCACCAAGGCTTGAAGCGACTCGCCCGATGCATCGCTTGTAACACGCTCCCAACCGCGTAGCGATGCGACCGAAGGATCGCAAGTAAACGTACGCCAGTACTTGGAGCGACTCGACCTGTAGTGCTGCAGTAACTCGCACCGAGCCCCGGAGCGACTTGACCGAATGATAGCACGTAAACGTGCACCAAGGCTTGAAGCGACTCGCCCGAAGCATCGCTTGTAACACGCTCCCAACCGCGTAGCGATGCGACCGAAGGATCGCAAGTAAACGTACGCCAGTTCTTGGAGCGACTCGACCGGTAGTGCTGCAGTAACTCGCACCGCGTCCCGGAGCGACATGACCGAATGATCGCAAGTAAACGTACGCCAGTTCTTGGAGCGACTCGACCGGTAGTGCTGCAGTAACTCGCACCGAGCCCCGGAGCGACGTGATCGAATGATAGCACGTAAACGTGCACCAAGGCTTGAAGCGACTCGACCGAAGCATCGCTTGCAACACGCTCCCAACCGCGTAGCGATGCGACCGAAGGATCGCAAGTAAACGTACGCCAGTTCTTGGAGCGACTCGACCCGTAGTGCTGCAGTAACTCGCACCGCGTCCCGGAGCGACATGACCGAATGATCGCAAGTAAACGTACGCCAGTGCTTGGAGCGACTCGACCGATAGTGCTGCAGTAACTCGCACCGAGCCCCGGAGCGACTTGACCGAATGATAGCACGTAAACGTGCACCAAGGCTTGAAGCGACTCGCCCGAATCATCGCTTGTAACACGCTCCCAACCGCGTAGCGATGCGACCGAAGGATCGCAAGTAAACGTACGCCAGTACTTGGAGCGACTCGACCGGTAGTGCTGCAGTAACTCGCACCGAGCCCCGGAGCGACGTGACCGAATGATAGCACGTAAACGTGCACCAAGGCTTGAAGCGACTCGCCCGAATCATCGCTTGTAACACGCTCCCAACCGCGTAGCGATGCGACCGAAGGATCGCAAGTAAACGTACGCCAGTACTTGGAGCGACTCGACCGGTAGTGCTGCAGTAACTCGCACCGAGCCCCGGAGCGACGTGACCGAATGATAGCACGTAAACCTGCACCAAGGCTTGAAGCGACTCGCCCGAAGCATCGCTTGTAACACGCTCCCAACCGCGTAGCGATGCGACCGAAGGATCGCAAGTAAACGTACGCCAGTACTTGGAGCGACTCGACCGATAGTGCTTCAGTAACTCGCACCGAGCCCCGGAGCGACGTGACCGAATGATAGCACGTAAACGTGCACCAAGGCTTGAAGCGACTCGCCCGAATCATCGCTTGTAACACGCTCCCAACCGCGTAGCGATGCGACCGAAGGATCGCAAGTAAACGTACGCCAGTACTTGGAGCGACTCGACCGGTAGTGCTGCAGTAACTCGCACCGAGCCCCGGAGCGACGTGACCGAATGATAGCACGTAAACGTGCACCAAGGCTCGAAGCGACTCGCCCGAAGCATCGCTTGTAACACGCTCCCAACCGCGTAGCGATGCGACCGAAGGATCGCAAGTAAACGTACGCCAGTTCTTGGAGCGACTCGACCGGTAGTGCTGCAGTAACTCGCACCGAGCCCCTGAGCGACTTGACCGTATGATAGCACGTAAACGTGCTCCAAGGCATGAAGCGACTCGCCCGAAGCATCGCTTGTAACACGCTCCCAGCCGCGGAGCGATTCGACCGTATGATCGCAAGTAAACGTACGCCAGTACGTGGAGCGACTCGACCGGTAGTGCTGCAGTAACTCGCACCGAGCCCCGGAGCGACGTGACCGAATGATAGCACGTAAACGTGCGCCAAGGCTTGAAGCGACTCGCCCGAAGCATCGCTTGTAACACGCTCCCAACCGCGTAGCGATGCGACCGAAGGATCGCAAGTAAACGTACGCCAGTACGTGGAGCGACTCGACCGGTAGTGCTGCAGTAACTCGCACCGAGCCCCGGAGCGACGTGACCGAATGATAGCACGTAAACGTGCTCCAAGGCATGAAGCGACTCGCCCGAAGAATCGCTTGTAACACGCTCCCAGCCGCGGAGCGATTCGACCGTATGATCGCAAGTAAACGTACGCCAGTACGTGGAGCGACTCGACCGGTAGTGCTGCAGTAACTCGCACCGCGTCCCGGAGCGACATGACCGAATGATCGCAAGTAAACGTACGCCAGTACTTGGAGCGACTCGACCGATAGTGCTGCAGTAACTCGCACCGAGCCCCGGAGCGACTTGACCGAATGATAGCACGTAAACGTGCACCAAGGCTTGAAGCGACTCGCCCGAAGCATCGCTTGTAACACGCTCCCAACCGCGTAGCGATGCGACCGAAGGATCGCAAGTAAACGTACGCCAGTTCTTGGAGCGACCGGACCGGTAGTGCTGCAGTAACTCGCACCGAGCCCCTGAGCGACTTGACCGTATGATAGCACGTAAACGTGCTCCAAGGCATGAAGCGACTCGCCCGAAGCATCGCTTGTAACACGCTCCCAGCCGCGGAGCGATTCGACCGTATGATCGCAAGTAAACGTACGCCAGTACGTGGAGCGACTCGACCGGTAGTGCTGCAGTAACTCGCACCGAGCCCCGGAGCGACGTGACCGAATGATAGCACGTAAACGTGCGCCAAGGCTTGAAGCGACTCGCCCGAAGCATCGCTTGTAACACGCTCCCAGCCGCGGAGCGATGCGACCGAAGGATCGCAAGTAAACGTACGCCAGTACGTGGAGCGACTCGACCGGTAGTGCTGCAGTAACTCGCACCGAGCCCCGGAGCGACGTGACCGAATGATAGCACGTGAACGTGCACCAAGGCTTGAAGCGACTCGCCCGAAGCATCGCTTGTAACACGCTCCCAACCGCGTAGCGATGCGACCGAAGGATCGCAAGTAAACGTACGCCAGTTCTTGGAGCGACTCGACCGGTAGTGCTGCAGTAACTCGCACCGCGTCCCGGAGCGACATGACCGAATGATCGCAAGTAAACGTACGCCAGTACTTGGAGCGACTCGACCGATAGTGCTTCAGTAACTCGCACCGAGCCCCGGAGCGACGTGACCGAATGATAGCACGTAAACGTGCACCAAGGCTTGAAGCGACTCGCCCGAATCATCGCTTGTAACACGCTCCCAACCGCGTAGCGATGCGACCGAAGGATCGCAAGTAAACGTACGCCAGTTCTTGGAGCGACTCGACCGGTAGTGCTGCAGTAACTCGCACCGCGTCCCGGAGCGACATGACCGAATGATCGCAAGTAAACGTACGCCAGTACTTGGAGCGACTCGACCGATAGTGCTTCAGTAACTCGCACCGAGCCCCGGAGCGACGTGACCGAATGATAGCACGTAAACGTGCACCAAGGCTTGAAGCGACTCGCCCGAATCATCGCTTGTAACACGCTCCCAACCGCGTAGCGATGCGACCGAAGGATCGCAAGTAAACGTACGCCAGTACTTGGAGCGACTCGACCGGTAGTGCTGCAGTAACTCGCACCGAGCCCCGGAGCGACGTGACCGAATGATAGCACGTAAACGTGCACCAAGGCTCGAAGCGACTCGCCCGAAGCATCGCTTGTAACACGCTCCCAACCGCGTAGCGATGCGACCGAAGGATCGCAAGTAAACGTACGCCAGTTCTTGGAGCGACTCGACCGGTAGTGCTGCAGTAACTCGCACCGAGCCCCTGAGCGACTTGACCGTATGATAGCACGTAAACGTGCTCCAAGGCATGAAGCGACTCGCCCGAAGCATCGCTTGTAACACGCTCCCAGCCGCGGAGCGATTCGACCGTATGATCGCAAGTAAACGTACGCCAGTACGTGGAGCGACTCGACCGGTAGTGCTGCAGTAACTCGCACCGAGCCCCGGAGCGACGTGACCGAATGATAGCACGTAAACGTGCGCCAAGGCTTGAAGCGACTCGCCCGAAGCATCGCTTGTAACACGCTCCCAACCGCGTAGCGATGCGACCGAAGGATCGCAAGTAAACGTACGCCAGTACGTGGAGCGACTCGACCGGTAGTGCTGCAGTAACTCGCACCGAGCCCCGGAGCGACGTGACCGAATGATAGCACGTAAACGTGCTCCAAGGCATGAAGCGACTCGCCCGAAGCATCGCTTGTAACACGCTCCCAGCCGCGGAGCGATTCGACCGTATGATCGCAAGTAAACGTACGCCAGTACGTGGAGCGACTCGACCGGTAGTGCTGCAGTAACTCGCACCGCGTCCCGGAGCGACATGACCGAATGATCGCAAGTAAACGTACGCCAGTACTTGGAGCGACTCGACCGATAGTGCTGCAGTAACTCGCACCGAGCCCCGGAGCGACTTGACCGAATGATAGCACGTAAACGTGCACCAAGGCTTGAAGCGACTCGCCCGAAGCATCGCTTGTAACACGCTCCCAACCGCGTAGCGATGCGACCGAAGGATCGCAAGTAAACGTACGCCAGTTCTTGGAGCGACTCGACCGGTAGTGCTGCAGTAACTCGCACCGAGCCCCTGAGCGACTTGACCGTATGATAGCACGTAAACGTGCTCCAAGGCATGAAGCGACTCGCCCGAAGCATCGCTTGTAACACGCTCCCAGCCGCGGAGCGATTCGACCGTATGATCGCAAGTAAACGTACGCCAGTACGTGGAGCGACTCGACCGGTAGTGCTGCAGTAACTCGCACCGAGCCCCGGAGCGACGTGACCGAATGATAGCACGTAAACGTGCGCCAAGGCTTGAAGCGACTCGCCCGAAGCATCGCTTGTAACACGCTCCCAACCGCGTAGCGATGCGACCGAAGGATCGCAAGTAAACGTACGCCAGTACTTGGAGCGACTCGACCGGTAGTGCTGCAGTAACTCGCACCGAGCCCCGGAGCGACGTGACCGAATGATAGCACGTGAACGTGCACCAAGGCTTGAAGCGACTCGCCCGAAGCATCGCTTGTAACACGCTCCCAACCGCGTAGCGATGCGACCGAAGGATCGCAAGTAAACGTACGCCAGTTCTTGGAGCGACTCGACCGGTAGTGCTGCAGTAACTCGCACCGCGTCCCGGAGCGACATGACCGAATGATCGCAAGTAAACGTACGCCAGTACTTGGAGCGACTCGACCGATAGTGCTTCAGTAACTCGCACCGAGCCCCGGAGCGACGTGACCGAATGATATCACGTAACGTGCACCAAGGCCTTGAAGCGACTCGCCCGAAGCATCGCTTGTAACACGCTCCCAACCGCGTAGCGATGCGAGCCGGAAGGATCCGCAAGTAAACGTATACGCCCAGTTCTTGGAAGCGACTGCGACCCGTAGTGCTGCAGTAACTCGCACCGAACGTCCATGGAGGGCGACAATGACCGAATGATCGCAAGTAAACGTACGCCAGTAGCTTGGAGCGACTCGACCGATAGTGGGCTGCAGTAACTCGCACCGAGCCCCGGAACGACGTGACCGAATGATAGCACGTAAACGTGCACCAAGGCTTGAAGCGACTCGCCCGAAGCATCGCTTGTAACACGCTCCCAACCGCGTAGCGATGCGACCGAAGGATCGCAAGTAAACGTACGCCAGTTCTTGGAGCGACTCGACCGGTAGTGCTGCAGTAACTCGCACCGAGCCCCGGAGCGACTTGACCGAATGATAGCACGTAAACGTGCACCAAGGCTTGAAGCGACTCGTCCGAAGCATCGCCTGTAACACGCTCCCAGCCGCGGAGCGATTCCACCAAATGATCGCAAGTAAATGTACGCCAGTTCTTGGAGCGACTCGACCGGTAGTGCTGCAGTAACTCGCACCGAGCCCCGGAGCGACGTGACCGAATGATAGCACGTAAACGTGCACCAAGGCTTGAAGCGACTCGCCCGAAGCATCGCTTGTAACACGCTCCCAACCGCGTAGCGATGCGACCGAAGGATCGCAAGTAAACGTACGCCAGTACTTGGAGCGACTCGACCGGTAGTGCTGCAGTAACTCGCACCGAGCCCCGGAGCGACGTGACCGAATGATAGCACGTAAACGTGCACCAAGGCTTGAAGCGACTCGCCCGAAGCATCGCTTGTAACACGCTCCCAACCGCGTAGCGATGCGACCGAAGGATCGCAAGTAAACGTACGCCAGTACTTGGAGCGACTCGACCGGTAGTGCTGCAGTAACTCGCACCGAGCCCCGGAGCGACGTGACCGTATGATAGCACGTAAACGTGCTCCAAGGCATGAAGCGACTCGCCCGAAGCATCGCTTGTAACACGCTCCCAACCGCGTAGCGATGCGACCGAAGGATCGCAAGTAAACGTACGCCAGTTCTTGGAGCGACTCGACCGGTAGTGCTGCAGTAACTCGCACCGCGTCCCGGAGCGACATGACCGAATGATCGCAAGTAAACGTACGCCAGTTCGTGGAGCGACTCGACCGGTAGTGCTGCAGTAACTCGCACCGAGCCCCGGAGCGACGTGATCGAATGATAGCACGTAAACGTGCACCAAGGCTTGAAGCGACTCGACCGAAGCATCGCTTGTAACACGCTCCCAACCGCGTAGCGATGCGACCGAAGGATCGCAAGTAAACGTACGCCAGTTCTTGGAGCGACTCGACCCGTAGTGCTGCAGTAACTCGCACCGCGTCCCGGAGCGACATGACCGAATGATCGCAAGTAAACGTACGCCAGTGCTTGGAGCGACTCGACCGATAGTGCTGCAGTAACTCGCACCGAGCCCCGGAGCGACTTGACCGAATGATAGCACGTAAACGTGCACCAAGGCTTGAAGCGACTCGCCCGAATCATCGCTTGTAACACGCTCCCAACCGCGTAGCGATGCGACCGAAGGATCGCAAGTAAACGTACGCCAGTACTTGGAGCGACTCGACCCGTAGTGCTGCAGTAACTCGCACCGAGCCCCGGAGCGACGTGACCGAATGATAGCACGTAAACGTGCACCAAGGCTTGAAGCGACTCGCCCGAAGCATCGCTTGTAACACGCTCCCAACCGCGTAGCGATGCGACCGAAGGATCGCAAGTAAACGTACGCCAGTTCTTGGAGCGACTCGACCGGTAGTGCTGCAGTAACTCGCACCGAGCCCCGGAGCGACATGACCGAATGATCGCAAGTAAACGTACGCCAGTTCTTGGAGCGACTCGACCGGTAGTGCTGCAGTAACTCGCACCGAGCCCCGGAGCGACGTGACCGAATGATAGAACGTAAACGTGCACCAAGGCTTGAAGCGACTCGACCGAAGCATCGCTGTAACACGCTCCCAACCGCGTAGCGATGCGACCGAAGGATCGCAAGTAAACGTACGCCAGTTCTTGGAGCGACTCGACCCGTAGTGCTGCAGTAACTCGCACCGCGTCCCGGAGCGACATGACCGAATGATCGCAAGTAAACGTACGCCAGTGCTTGGAGCGACTCGACCGGTAGTGCTGCAGTAACTCGCACCGAGCCCCGGAGCGACTTGACCGAATGATAGCACGTAAACGTGCACCAAGGCTTGAAGCGACTCGCCCGAAGCATCGCTTGTAACACGCTCCCAACCGCGTAGCGATGCGACCGAAGGATCGCAAGTAAACGTACGCCAGTACTTGGAGCGACTCGACCGGTAGTGCTGCAGTAACTCGCACCGAGCCCCGGAGCGACTTGACCGAATGATAGCACGTAAACGTTGCACCAAGGCTTGAAGCGACTCGCCCGAAGCATCGCTTGTAACACGCTCCCAACCGCGTAGCGATGCGACCGAAGGATCGCAAGTAAACGTACGCCAGTTCTTGGAGCGACTCGACCGGTAGTGCTGCAGTAACTCGCACCGAGCCCGGAGCGACGTGACCGAATGATAGCACGTAAACGTGCACCAAGGCTTGAAGCGACTCGCCCGAAGCATCGCTTGTAACACGCTCCCAACCGCGTAGCGATGCGACCGAAGGATCGCAAGTAAACGTACGCCAGTTCTTGGAGCGACTCGACCCGTAGTGCTGCAGTAACTCGCACCGCGCCCCGGAGCGACGTGACCGAATGATAGCACGTAAACGTGCACCAAGGCTTGAAGCGACTCGCCCGAAGCATCGCTTGTAACACGCTCCCAACCGCGTAGCGATGCGACCGAAGGATCGCAAGTAAACGTACGCCAGTACTTGGAGCGACTCGACCGGTAGTGCTGCAGTAACTCGCACCGAGCCCCGGAGCGACGTGACCGAATGATAGCACGTAAACGTGCACCAAGGCTTGAAGCGACTCGCCCGAAGCATCGCTTGTAACACGCTCCCCACCGCGTAGCGATGCGACCGAAGGATCGCAAGTAAACGTACGCCAGTACTTGGAGCGACTCGACCGGTAGTGCTGCAGTAACTCGCACCGCGTCCCGGAGCGACATGACCGAATGATCGCAATATACGTACGCCAGTACTTGGAGCGACTCGACCGATAGTGCTGCAGTAACTCGCACCGAGCCCCGGAGCGACTTGACCGAATGATAGCACGTAAACGTGCACCAAGGCTTGAAGCGACTCGCCCGAAGCATCGCTTGTAACACGCTCCCAACCGCGTAGCGATGCGACCGAAGGATCGCAAGTAAACGTACGCCAGTACTTGGAGCGACTCGACCGGTAGTGCTGCAGTAACTCGCACCGAGCCCCGGAGCGACGTGACCGAATGATAGCACGTAAACGTGCGCCAAGGCTTGAAGCGACTCGCCCGAAGCATCGCTTGTAACACGCTCCCAACCGCGTAGCGATGCGACCGAATGATCGCAAGTAAACGTACGCCAGTACTTGGAGCGACTCGACCGGTAGTGCTGCAGTAACTCGCACCGAGCCCCGGAGCGACGTGACCGAATGATAGCACGTAAACGTGCACCAAGGCTTGAAGCGACTCGCCCGAAGCATCGCTTGTAACACGCTCCCAACCGCGTAGCGATGCGACCGAAGGATCGCAAGTAAACGTACGCCAGTACTTGGAGCGACTCGACCGGTAGTGCTGCAGTAACTCGCACCGAGCCCCGGAGCGACGTGACCGAATGATAGCACGTAAACGTGCACCAAGGCTTGAAGCGACTCGCCCGAAGCATCGCTTGTAACACGCTCCCAACCGCGTAGCGATGCGACCGAAGGATCGCAAGTAAACGTACGCCAGTTCTTGGAGCGACTCGACCGGTAGTGCTGCAGTAACTCGCACCGCGTCCCGGAGCGACATGACCGAATGATCGCAAGTAAACGTACGCCAGTACTTGGAGCGACTCGACCGATAGTGCTGCAGTAACTCGCACCGAGCCCCGGAGCGACGTGACCGAATGATAGCACGTAAACGTGCACCAAGGCTTGAAGCGACTCGCCCGAAGCATCGCTTGTAACACGCTCCCAACCGCGTAGCGATGCGACCGAAGGATCGCAAGTAAACGTACGCCAGTACTTGGAGCGACTCGACCGATAGTGCTGCAGTAACTCGCACCGAGCCCCGGAGCGACTTGACCGAATGATAGCACGTAAACGTGCACCAAGGCTTGAAGCGACTCGACCGAAGCATCGCTTGTAACACGCTCCAACCGCGTAGCGATGCGACCGAAGGATCGCAAGTAAACGTACGCCAGTACGTGGAGCGACTCGACCGGTAGTTGCTGCAGTAACTCGCACCGAGCCCCGGAGCGACGTGACCGAATGAAGCACGTAACGTGCACCAAGGCTCGAAGCGACTCGCCCTACGCAATGCATGCTTGTACACGCTCCAACCGCGTAGCGATGCGACCGAAGGATCGCAAGTAAACGTACGCCAGTTCTTGGAGCGACTCGACCGGTAGTGCTGCAGTAACTCGCACCGAGCCCCGGAGCGACTTGACCGTATGATAGCACGTAAACGTGCTCCAAGGCATGAAGCGACTCGCCCGAAGCATCGCTTGTAACACGCTCCCAACCGCGTAGCGATGCGACCGAAGGATCGCAAGTAAACGTACGCCAGTACTTGGAGCGACTCGACCTGTAGTGCTGCAGTAACTCGCACCGAGCCCCGGAGCGACTTGACCGAATGATAGCACGTAAACGTGCACCAAGGCTTGAAGCGACTCGCCCGAAGCATCGCTTGTAACACGCTCCCAACCGCGTAGCGATGCGACCGAAGGATCGCAAGTAAACGTACGCCAGTACTTGGAGCGACTCGACCGATAGTGCTGCAGTAACTCGCACCGAGCCCCGGAGCGACTTGACCGAATGATAGCACGTAAACGTGCACCAAGGCTTGAAGCGACTCGCCCGAAGCATCGCTTGTAACACGCTCCCAACCGCGTAGCGATGCGACCGAAGGATCGCAAGTAAACGTACGCCAGTACTTGGAGCGACTCGACCTGTAGTGCTGCAGTAACTCGCACCGAGCCCCGGCCACTTGACCGAATGATAGCACGTAAACGTGCACCAAGGCTTGAAGCGACTCGCCCGAAGCATCGCTTGTAACACGCTCCCAACCGCGTAGCGATGCGACCGAAGGATCGCAAGTAAACGTACGCCAGTTCTTGGAGCGACTCGACCGGTAGTGCTGCAGTAACTCGCACCCGTCCCGGAGCGACATGACGTCGAATGATCGCAAGTAAACGTACGCCAGTACTTGGAGCGACTCGACCGATAGTGCTGCAGTAACTCGCACCGAGCCCCGGAGCGACTTGACCGAATGACAGCACGTAAACGTGCACCAAGGCCTGAAGCGACTCGCCCGAAGCATCGCTTGTAACACGCTCCCAACCGCGTAGCGATGCGACCGAAGGATCGCAAGTAAACGTACGCCAGTGCTTGGAGCGACTCGACCGTAGTGCTGCAGTAACTCGCACCGTGCCCCGGAGCGACTTGACCGAATGATAGCACGTAAACGTGCACCAAGGCTTGAAGCGACTCGACCGAGGCATTGCTTGGAACACGCCTGCACTCGCGTCGCGATTCGCCCGTCGGATCGCAAGTAAACGTACGCCAGTACTTGGAGCGACTCGACCGGTAGTGCTGCAGTAACTCGCACCGAGCCCCTGGAGCGACTTGACCGAATGATAGCACGTAAACGTGCACCAAGGCTTGAAGCGACTCGCCCGAAGCATCGCTTGTAACACGCTCCCAACCGCGTAGCGATGCGACCGAAGGATCGCAAGTAAACGTACGCCAGTTCTTGGAGCGACTCGACCGGTAGTGCTGCAGTAACTCGCACCGCGTCCCGGAGCGACATGACCGAATGATCGCAAGTAAACGTACGCCAGTTCTTGGAGCGACTCGACCGGTAGTGCTGCAGTAACTCGCACCGAGCCCCGGAGCGACGTGATCGAATGATAGCACGTAAACGTGCACCAAGGCTTGAAGCGACTCGACCGAAGCATCGCTTGTAACACGCTCCCAACCGCGTAGCGATGCGACCGAAGGATCGCAAGTAAACGTACGCCAGTTCTTGGAGCGACTCGACCGGCAGTGCTGCCGTACCCCGCGCCGCGCCCCGGAGCGACGCGACCGAAGGATCGCAAGTAAACGTACGCCAGTGCTTGGAGCGACTCGACCGATAGTGCTGCAGTAACTCGCACCGAGCCCCGGAGCGACTTGACCGAATGATAGCACGTAAACGTGCACCAAGGCTTGAAGCGACTCGCCCGAAGCATCGCTTGTAACACGCTCCCAACCGCGTAGCGATGCGACCGAAGGATCGCAAGTAAACGTACGCCAGTACTTGGAGCGACTCGACCGGTAGTGCTGCAGTAACTCGCACCGAGCCCCGGAGCGACGTGACCGAATGATAGCACGTAAACGTGCACCAAGGCTTGAAGCGACTCGCCCGAATCATCGCTTGTAACACGCTCCCAACCGCGTAGCGATGCGACCGAAGGATCGCAAGTAAACGTACGCCAGTACTTGGAGCGACTCGACCGGTAGTGCTGCAGTAACTCGCACCGAGCCCCGGAGCGACGTGACCGAATGATAGCACGTAAACGTGCACCAAGGCTCGAAGCGACTCGCCCGAAGCATCGCTTGTAACACGCTCCCAACCGCGTAGCGATGCGACCGAAGGATCGCAAGTAAACGTACGCCAGTTCTTGGAGCGACTCGACCGGTAGTGCTGCAGTAACTCGCACCGAGCCCCTGAGCGACTTGACCGTATGATAGCACGTAAACGTGCTCCAAGGCATGAAGCGACTCGCCCGAAGCATCGCTTGTAACACGCTCCCAGCCGCGGAGCGATTCGACCGAATGATCGCAAGTAAACGTACGCCAGTACTTGGAGCGACTCGACCGGTAGTGCTGCAGTAACTCGCACCGAGCCCCGGAGCGACGTGACCGAATGATAGCACGTAAACGTGCGCCAAGGCTTGAAGCGACTCGCCCGAAGCATCGCTTGTAACACGCTCCCAACCGCGTAGCGATGCGACCGAAGGATCGCAAGTAAACGTACGCCAGTACTTGGAGCGACTCGACCGATAGTGCTGCAGTAACTCGCACCGAGCCCCGGAGCGACTTGACCGAATGATAGAACGTAAACGTGCACCAAGGCTTGAAGCGACTCGCCCGAAGCATCGCTTGTAACACGCTCCCAACCGCGTAGCGATGCGACCGAAGGATCGCAAGTAAACGTACGCCAGTACTTGGAGCGACTCGACCTGTAGTGCTGCAGTAACTCGCACCGAGCCCCGGAGCGACTTGACCGAATGATAGCACGTAAACGTGCACCAAGGCTTGAAGCGACTCGCCCGAAGCATCGCTTGTAACACGCTCCCAACCGCGTAGCGATGCGACCGAAGGATCGCAAGTAAACGTACGCCAGTTCTTGGAGCGACCCGCCCGGCGCTGCTGCAGTAACTCGCACCGCGTCCCGGAGCGACATGACCGAATGATCGCAAGTAAACGTACGCCAGTTCTTGGAGCGACTCGACCGGTAGTGCTGCAGTAACTCGCACCGAGCCCCGGAGCGACGTGACCGAATGATAGCACGTAAACGTGCACCAAGGCTTGAAGCGACTCGACCGAAGCATCGCTTGTAACACGCTCCCAACCGCGTAGCGATGCGACCGAAGGATCGCAAGTAAACGTACGCCAGTTCTTGGAGCGACTCGACCCGTAGTGCTGCAGTAACTCGCACCGCGTCCCGGAGCGACATGACCGAATGATCGCAAGTAAACGTACGCCAGTGCTTGGAGCGACTCGACCGATAGTGCTGCAGTAACTCGCACCGAGCCCCGGAGCGACTTGACCGAATGATAGCACGTAAACGTGCACCAAGGCTTGAAGCGACTCGCCCGAAGCATCGCTTGTAACACGCTCCCAACCGCGTAGCGATGCGACCGAAGGATCGCAAGTAAACGTACGCCAGTTCTTGGAGCGACTCGACCGGTAGTGCTGCAGTAACTCGCACCGAGCCCCTGAGCGACTTGACCGAATGATAGCACGTAAACGTGCTCCAAGGCATGAAGCGACTCGCCCGAAGCATCGCTTGTAACACGCTCCCAGCCGCGGAGCGATTCGACCGTATGATCGCAAGTAAACGTACGCCAGTACGGAGCGACTCGACCGGTAGTGCTGCAGTAACTCGCACCGAGCCCCGAGCGACGTGACCGAATGATAGCACGTAAACGTGCGCCAAGGCTTGAAGCGACTCGCCCGAAGCATCGCTTGTAACACGCTCCCAACCGCGTAGCGATGCGACCGAAGGATCGCAAGTAAACGTACGCCAGTACTTGGAGCGACTCGACCGATAGTGCTGCAGTAACTCGCACCGAGCCCCGAAGCGACTTGACCGAATGATAGCACGTAAACGTGCACCAAGGCTTGAAGCGACTCGCCCGAAGCATCGCTTGTAACACGCTCCCAACCGCGTAGCGATGCGACCGAAGGATCGCAAGTAAACGTACGCCAGTACTTGGAGCGACTCGACCTGTAGTGCTGCAGTAACTCGCACCGAGCCCCGGAGCGACTTGACCGAATGATAGCACGTAAACGTGCACCAAGGCTTGAAGCGACTCGCCCGAAGCATCGCTTGTAACACGCTCCCAACCGCGTAGCGATGCGACCGAAGGATCGCAAGTAAACGTACGCCAGTTCTTGGAGCGACTCGACCGGTAGTGCTGCAGTAACTCGCACCGCGTCCCGGAGCGACATGACCGAATGATCGCAAGTAAACGTACGCCAGTTCTTGGAGCGACTCGACCGGTAGTGCTGCAGTAACTCGCACCGAGCCCCGGAGCGACGTGATCGAATGATAGCACGTAAACGTGCACCAAGGCTTGAAGCGACTCGACCGAAGCATCGCTTGTAACACGCTCCCAACCGCGTAGCGATGCGACCGAAGGATCGCAAGTAAACGTACGCCAGTTCTTGGAGCGACTCGACCCGTAGTGCTGCAGTAACTCGCACCGCGTCCCGGAGCGACATGACCGAATGATCGCAAGTAAACGTACGCCAGTGCTTGGAGCGACTCGACCGATAGTGCTGCAGTAACTCGCACCGAGCCCCGGAGCGACTTGACCGAATGATAGCACGTAAACGTGCACCAAGGCTTGAAGCGACTCGCCCGAATCATCGCTTGTAACACGCTCCCAACCGCGTAGCGATGCGACCGAAGGATCGCAAGTAAACGTACGCCAGTACTTGGAGCGACTCGACCGGTAGTGCTGCAGTAACTCGCACCGAGCCCCGGAGCGACGTGACCGAATGATAGCACGTAAACGTGCACCAAGGCTTGAAGCGACTCGCCCGAATCATCGCTTGTAACACGCTCCCAACCGCGTAGCGATGCGACCGAAGGATCGCAAGTAAACGCGCGCCAGTACTTGGAGCGACTCGACCGGTAGTGCTGCAGTAACTCGCACCGAGCCCCGGAGCGACGTGACCGAATGATAGCACGTAAACGTGCACCAAGGCTTGAAGCGACTCGCCCGAAGCATCGCTTGTAACACGCTCCCAACCGCGTAGCGATGCGACCGAAGGATCGCAAGTAAACGTACGCCAGTACTTGGAGCGACTCGACCGGTAGTGCTGCAGTAACTCGCACCGAGCCCCGGAGCGACGTGACCGAATGATAGCACGTAAACGTGCACCAAGGCTTGAAGCGACTCGCCCGAAGCATCGCTTGTAACACGCTCCCAACCGCGTAGCGATGCGACCGAAGGATCGCAAGTAAACGTACGCCAGTACTTGGAGCGACTCGACCGGTAGTGCTGCAGTAACTCGCACCCAGCACGGCGCGACGTGACCGAATGATAGCACGTAAACGTGCACCAAGGCTTGAAGCGACTCGCCCGAAGCATCGCTTGTAACACGCTCCCAACCGCGTAGCGATGCGACCGAAGGATCGCAAGTAAACGTACGCCAGTTCTTGGAGCGACTCGACCGGTAGTGCTGCAGTAACTCGCACCGAGCCCCGGAGCGACTTGACCGAATGATAGCACGTAAACGTGCACCAAGGCTTGAAGCGACTCGCCCGAAGCATCGCTTGTAACACGCTCCCAACCGCGTAGCGATGCGACCGAAGGATCGCAAGTAAACGTACGCCAGTACTTGGAGCGACTCGACCCGTAGTGCTGCAGTAACTCGCACCGAGCCCCGGAGCGACGTGACCGAATGATAGCACGTAAACGTGCACCAAGGCTTGAAGCGACTCGCCCGAAGCATCGCTTGTAACACGCTCCCAACCGCGTAGCGATGCGACCGAAGGATCGCAAGTAAACGTACGCCAGTACTTGGAGCGACTCGACCGGTAGTGCTGCAGTAACTCGCACCGAGCCCCGGAGCGACGTGACCGAATGATAGCACGTAAACGTGCACCAAGGCTTGAAGCGACTCGCCCGAAGCATCGCTTGTAACACGCTCCCAGCCGCGTAGCGATGCGACCGAAGGATCGCAAGTAAACGTACGCCAGTACTTGGAGCGACTCGACCGGTAGTGCTGCAGTAACTCGCACCGCGTCCCGGAGCGACATGACCGAATGATCGCAAGTAAACGTACGCCAGTACTTGGAGCGACTCGACCGATAGTGCTGCAGTAACTCGCACCGAGCCCGGAGCGACTTGACCGAATGATAGCACGTAAACGTGCACCAGGCTTGAAGCGACTCGCCCGAAGCATCGCTTGTAACACGCTCCCAACCGCGTAGCGATGCGACCGAAGGATCGCAAGTAAACGTACGCCAGTACTTGGAGCGACTCGACCGGTAGTGCTGCAGTAACTCGCACCGAGCCCCGGAGCGACGTGACCGAATGATAGCACGTAAACGTGCACCAAGGCTTGAAGCGACTCGCCCGAAGCATCGCTTGTAACACGCTCCCAACCGCGTAGCGATGCGACCGAAGGATCGCAAGTAAACGTACGCCAGTACTTGGAGCGACTCGACCGGTAGTGCTGCAGTAACTCGCACCGAGCCCCGGAGCGACGTGACCGAATGATAGCACGTAAACGTGCACCAAGGCTTGAAGCGACTCGCCCGAAGCATCGCTTGTAACACGCTCCCAACCGCGTAGCGATGCGACCGAAGGATCGCAAGTAAACGTACGCCAGTACTTGGAGCGACTCGACCCGTAGTGCTGCAGTAACTCGCACCGAGCCCCGGAGCGACGTGACCGAATGATAGCACGTAAACGTGCACCAAGGCTTGAAGCGACTCGCCCGAAGCATCGCTTGTAACACGCTCCCAACCGCGTAGCGATGCGACCGAAGGATCGCAAGTAAACGTACGCCAGTTCTTGGAGCGACTCGACCGTAGTGCTGCAGTAACTCGCACCGCGTCCCGGAGCGACATGACCGAATGATCGCAAGTAAACGTACGCCAGTACTTGGAGCGACTCGACCGATAGTGCTGCAGTAACTCGCACCGAGCCCCGGAGCGACGTGACCGAATGATAGCACGTAAACGTGCACCAAGGCTTGAAGCGACTCGCCCGAATCATCGCTTGTAACACGCTCCCAACCGCGTAGCGATGCGACCGAAGGATCGCAAGTAAACGTACGCCAGTTCTTGGAGCGACTCGACCGGTAGTGCTGCAGTAACTCGCACCGCGTCCCGGAGCGACATGACCGAATGATCGCAAGTAAACGTACGCCAGTACTTGGAGCGACTCGACCGATAGCGCTGCAGTAACTCGCACCGAGTGCCGGAGCGACGTGACCGAATGATAGCACGTAAACGTGCACCAAGGCTTGAAGCGACTCGCCCGAAGCATCGCTTGTAACACGCTCCCAACCGCGTAGCGATGCGACCGAAGGATCGCAAGTAAACGTACGCCAGTTCTTGGAGCGACTCGACCGGTAGTGCTGCAGTAACTCGCACCGAGCCCCGGAGCGACGTGACCGAATGATAGCACGTAAACGTGCACCAAGGCTTGAAGCGACTCGCCCGAAGCATCGCTTGTAACACGCTCCCAACCGCGTAGCGATGCGACCGAAGGATCGCAAGTAAACGTACGCCAGTACTTGGAGCGACTCGACCGGTAGTGCTGCAGTAACTCGCACCGAGCCCCGAGCGACGTGACCGAATGATAGCACGTAAACGTGCACCAAGGCTTGAAGCGACTCGCCCGAAGCATCGCTTGTAACACGCTCCCAACCGCGTAGCGATGCGACCGAAGGATCGCAAGTAAACGTACGCCAGTACTTGGAGCGACTCGACCGGTAGTGCTGCAGTAACTCGCACCGAGCCCCGGAGCGACGTGACCGAATGATAGCACGTAAACGTGCACCAAGGCTTGAAGCGACTCGCCCGAAGCATCGCTTGTAACACGCTCCCAACCGCGTAGCGATGCGACCGAAGGATCGCAAGTAAACGTACGCCAGTACTTGGAGCGACTCGACCGGTAGTGCTGCAGTAACTCGCACCGAGCCCCGGAGCGACGTGACCGAATGATAGCACGTAAACGTGCTCCAAGGCTTGAAGCGACTCGCCCGAAGCATCGCTTGTAACACGCTCCCAACCGCGTAGCGATGCGACCGAAGGATCGCAAGTAAACGTACGCCAGTACTTGGAGCGACTCGACCGGTAGTGCTGCAGTAACTCGCACCGCGTCCCGGAGCGACATGACCGAATGATCGCAAGTAAACGTACGCCAGTACTTGGAGCGACTCGACCGATAGTGCTGCAGTAACTCGCACCGAGCCCCGGAGCGACTTGACCGAATGATAGCACGTAAACGTGCACCAAGGCTTGAAGCGACTCGACCGAAGCATCGCTTGTAACACGCTCCCAACCGCGTAGCGATGCGACCGAAGGATCGCAAGTAAACGTACGCCAGTTCTTGGAGCGACTCGACCGGTAGTGCTGCAGTAACTCGCACCGAGCCCCGGAGCGACTTGACCGAATGATAGCACGTAAACGTGCACCAAGGCTTGAAGCGACTCGCCCGAAGCATCGCTTGTAACACGCTCCCAGCCGCGGAGCGATTCGACCGAATGATCGCAAGTAAACGTACGCCAGTACTTGGAGCGACTCGACCGGTAGTGCTGCAGTAACTCGCACCGAGCCCCGGAGCGACGTGACCGAATGATAGCACGTAAACGTGCACCAAGGCTTGAAGCGACTCGCCCGAAGCATCGCTTGTAACACGCTCCCAACCGCGTAGCGATGCGACCGAAGGATCGCAAGTAAACGTACGCCAGTACTTGGAGCGACTCGACCGGTAGTGCTGCAGTAACTCGCACCGAGCCCCGGAGCGACGTGACCGAATGATAGCACGTAAACGTGCACCAAGGCTTGAAGCGACTCGACCGAAGCATCGCTTGTAACACGCTCCCAACCGCGTAGCGATGCGACCGAAGGATCGCAAGTAAACGTACGCCAGTTCTTGGAGCGACTCGACCGGTAGTGCTGCAGTAACTCGCACCGCGTCCCGGAGCGACATGACCGAATGATCGCAAGTAACCGTACGCCAGTACTTGGAGCGACTCGACCGATAGTGCTGCAGTAACTCGCACCGAGCCCCGGAGCGACGTGACCGAATGATAGCACGTAAACGTGCACCAAGGCTTGAAGCGACTCGCCCGAATCATCGCTTGTAACACGCTCCCAACCGCGTAGCGATGCGACCGAAGGATCGCAAGTAAACGTACGCCAGTACTTGGAGCGACTCGACCGGTAGTGCTGCAGTAACTCGCACCCGAGCCCCGGAGCGACGTGACCGAATGATAGCACGTAAACGTGCACCAAGGCTTGAAGCGACTCGCCCGAATCATCGCTTGTAACACGCTCCCAACCGCGTAGCGATGCGACCGAAGGATCGCAAGTAAACGTACGCCAGTACTTGGAGCGACTCGACCGGTAGTGCTGCAGTAACTCGCACCGAGCCCCGGAGCGACGTGACCGAATGATAGCACGTAAACGTGCACCAAGGCTCGAAGCGACTCGCCCGAAGCATCGCTTGTAACACGCTCCAACCGCGTAGCGATGCGACCGAAGGATCGCAAGTAAACGTACGCCAGTTCTTGGAGCGACTCGACCGGTAGTGCTGCAGTAACTCGCACCGAGCCCCGGAGCGACTTGACCGAATGATAGCACGTAAACGTGCACCAAGGCTTGAAGCGACTCGCCCGAAGCATCGCTTGTAACACGCTCCCAGCCGCGGAGCGATCGGACCGCATGATCGCAAGTAAACGTACGCCAGTACTTGGAGCGACTCGACCGGTAGTGCTGCAGTAACTCGCACCGAGCCCCGGAGCGACGTGACCGAATGATAGCACGTAAACGTGCGCCAAGGCTTGAAGCGACTCGCCCGAAGCATCGCTTGTAACACGCTCCCAACCGCGTAGCGATGCGACCGAAGGATCGCAAGTAAACGTACGCCAGTACTTGGAGCGACTCGACCGATAGTGCTGCAGTAACTCGCACCGAGCCCCGGAGCGACGTGACCGAATGATAGAACGTAAACGTGCACCAAGGCTTGAAGCGACTCGCCCGAAGCATCGCTTGTAACACGCTCCCAACCGCGTAGCGATGCGACCGAAGGATCGCAAGTAAACGTACGCCAGTACTTGGAGCGACTCGACCTGTAGTGCTGCAGTAACTCGCACCGAGCCCCGGAGCGACTTGACCGAATGATAGCACGTAAACGTGCACCAAGGCTTGAAGCGACTCGCCCGAAGCATCGCTTGTAACACGCTCCCAACCGCGTAGCGATGCGACCGAAGGATCGCAAGTAAACGTACGCCAGTTCTTGGAGCGACTCGACCCGTAGTGCTGCAGTAACTCGCACCGCGTCCCGGAGCGACATGACCGAATGATCGCAAGTAAACGTACGCCAGTTCTTGGAGCGACTCGACCGGTAGTGCTGCAGTAACTCGCACCGAGCCCCGAGCGACGTGATCGAATGATAGCACGTAAACGTGCACCAAGGCTTGAAGCGACTCGACCGAAGCATCGCTTGTAACACGCTCCCAACCGCGTAGCGATGCGACCGAAGGATCGCAAGTAAACGTACGCCAGTTCTTGGAGCGACTCGACCCGTAGTGCTGCAGTAACTCGCACCGCGTCCCGGAGCGACATGACCGAATGATCGCAAGTAAACGTACGCCAGTGCTTGGAGCGACTCGACCGATAGTGCTGCAGTAACTCGCACCGAGCCCCGGAGCGACTTGACCGAATGATAGCACGTAAACGTGCACCAAGGCTTGAAGCGACTCGCCCGAATCATCGCTTGTACACGCTCCCAACCGCGTAGCGATGCGACCGAAGGATCGCAAGTAAACGTACGCCAGTACTTGGAGCGACTCGACCGGTAGTGCTGCAGTAACTCGCACCGAGCCCCGGAGCGACGTGACCGAATGATAGCACGTAAACGTGCACCAAGGCTTGAAGCGACTCGCCCGAAGCATCGCTTGTAACACGCTCCCACCCGCGTAGCGATGCGACCGAAGGATCGCAAGTAAACGTACGCCAGTCTTGGAGCGACTCGACCGTAGCTGCTGTAACTCGCACCGTCCCCGAGCGACATCCGAATGATCGCAAGTAAACGTACGCCAGTTCTTGGAGCGACTCGACCGGTAGTGCTGCAGTAACTCGCACCGAGCCCCGGAGCGACGTGACCGAATGATAGCACGTAAACGTGCACCAAGGCTTGAAGCGACTCGACCGAAGCATCGCTTGTAACACGCTCCCAACCGCGTAGCGATGCGACCGAAGGATCGCAAGTAAACGTACGCCAGTTCTTGGAGCGACTCGACCGGTAGTGCTGCAGTAACTCGCACCGCGTCCCGGAGCGACATGACCGAATGATCGCAAAAGTACACGTACGCCAGTGCTTTTTTTGGAGCGACTCGACCGATAGTGCTGCGGTAACGCGCACCGAGCCCCGGAGCGACTTGACCGAATGGTAGCACGTAAACGTGCACCAAGGCTTGAAGCGACTCGCCCGAAGCATCGCTTGTAACACGCTCCCAACCGCGTAGCGATGCGACCGAAGGATCGCAAGTAAACGTACGCCAGTACTTGGAGCGACTCGACCGGTAGTGCTGCAGTAACTCGCACCGAGCCCCGGAGCGACGTGACCGAATGATAGCACGTAAACGTGCTCCAAGGCTTGAAGCGACTACTCGCCCGCCCGAAGCACATCGCTGTAACACGCTCCCACTCCCGAGCCGCGGAGCGATTCGACCGTAATGATCGCAAGTAAACGTACAC
>JAMYCR010000177.1:0-2500 GCA_028830335.1 Eucera pruinosa
GCTCCAAGTACTGGCGTACGTTTACTTGCGATCCTTCGGTCGCATCGCTACGCGGTTGGGAGCGTGTTACAAGCGATGCTTCGGGCGAGTCGCTTCAAGCCTTGGTGCACGTTTACGTGCTATCATTCGGTCACGTCGCTCCGGGGCTCGGTGCGAGTTACTGAAGCACTATCGGTCGAGTCGCTCCAAGTACTGGCGTACGTTTACTTGCGATCATTCGGTCATGTCGCTCCGGGACGCGGTGCGAGTTACTGCAGCACTACCGGTCGAGTCGCTCCAAGAACTGGCGTACGTTTACTTGCGATCCTTCGGTCGCATCGCTACGCGGTTGGGAGCGTGTTACAAGCGATGCTTCGGGCGAGTCGCTTCAAGCCTTGGTGCACGTTCACGTGCTATCATTCGGTCACGTCGCTCCGGGGCTCGGTGCGAGTTACTGCAGCACTACCGGTCGAGTCGCTCCACGTACTGGCGTACGTTTACTTGCGATCCTTCGGTCGCATCGCTACGCGGTTGGGAGCGTGTTACAAGCGATGCTTCGGGCGAGTCGCTTCAAGCCTTGGTGCACGTTTACGTGCTATCATTCGGTCACGTCGCTCCGGGGCTCGGTGCGAGTTACTGCAGCACTACCGGTCGAGTCGCTCCAAGTACTGGCGTACGTTTACTTGCGATCCTTCGGTCGCATCGCTACGCGGTTGGGAGCGTGTTACAAGCGATGATTCGGGCGAGTCGCTTCAAGCCTTGGTGCACGTTTACGTGCTATCATTCGGTCACGTCGCTCCGGGGCTCGGTGCGAGTTACTGCAGCACTACCGGTCGAGTCGCTCCAAGTACTGGCGTACGTTTACTTGCGATCCTTCGGTCGCATCGCTACGCGGTTGGGAGCGTGTTACAAGCGATGATTCGGGCGAGTCGCTTCAAGCCTTGGTGCACGTTTACGTGCTATCATTCGGTCACGTCGCTCCGGGGCTCGGTGCGAGTTACTGCAGCACTACCGGTCGAGTCGCTCCAAGTACTGGCGTACGTTTACTTGCGATCCTTCGGTCGCATCGCTACGCGGTTGGGAGCGTGTTACAAGCGATGATTCGGGCGAGTCGCTTCAAGCCTTGGTGCACGTTTACGTGCTATCATTCGGTCAAGTCGCTCCGGGGCTCGGTGCGAGTTACTGCAGCACTATCGGTCGAGTCGCTCCAAGTACTGGCGTACGTTTACTTGCGATCATTCGGTCATGTCGCTCCGGGACGCGGTGCGAGTTACTGCAGCACTACCGGTCGAGTCGCTCCAAGAACTGGCGTACGTTTACTTGCGATCCTTCGGTCGCATCGCTACGCGGTTGGGAGCGTGTTACAAGCGATGCTTCGGGCGAGTCGCTTCAAGCCTTGGTGCACGTTCACGTGCTATCATTCGGTCACGTCGCTCCGGGGCTCGGTGCGAGTTACTGCAGCACTACCGGTCGAGTCGCTCCACGTACTGGCGTACGTTTACTTGCGATCCTTCGGTCGCATCGCTACGCGGTTGGGAGCGTGTTACAAGCGATGCTTCGGGCGAGTCGCTTCAAGCCTTGGTGCACGTTTACGTGCTATCATTCGGTCACGTCGCTCCGGGGCTCGGTGCGAGTTACTGCAGCACTACCGGTCGAGTCGCTCCAAGTACTGGCGTACGTTTACTTGCGATCCTTCGGTCGCATCGCTACGCGGTTGGGAGCGTGTTACAAGCGATGATTCGGGCGAGTCGCTTCAAGCCTTGGTGTACGTTTACGTGCTATCATTCGGTCACGTCGCTCCGGGGCTCGGTGCGAGTTACTGCAGCACTACCGGTCGAGTCGCTCCAAGTACTGGCGTACGTTTACTTGCGATCCTTCGGTCGCATCGCTACGCGGTTGGGAGCGTGTTACAAGCGATGATTCGGGCGAGTCGCTTCAAGCCTTGGTGCACGTTTACGTGCTATCATTCGGTCACGTCGCTCCGGGGCTCGGTGCGAGTTACTGCAGCACTACCGGTCGAGTCGCTCCAAGTACTGGCGTACGTTTACTTGCGATCCTTCGGTCGCATCGCTACGCGGTTGGGAGCGTGTTACAAGCGATGATTCGGGCGAGTCGCTTCAAGCCTTGGTGCACGTTTACGTGCTATCATTCGGTCAAGTCGCTCCGGGGCTCGGTGCGAGTTACTGCAGCACTATCGGTCGAGTCGCTCCAAGTACTGGCGTACGTTTACCTGCGATCATTCGGTCATGTCGCTCCGGGACGCGGTGCGAGTTACTGCAGCACTACCGGTCGAGTCGCTCCAAGAACTGGCGTACGTTTACTTGCGATCCTTCGGTCGCATCGCTACGCGGTTGGGAGCGTGTTACAAGCGATGCTTCGGGCGAGTCGCTTCAAGCCTTGGTGCACGTTTACGTGCTATCATTCGGTCACGTCGCTTCGCATCTCGGAGCGCGTCGCTGCATATTCTTCGGTCGAGTTGCTCCGACGCCTAAGCGCGCTACCGTCATTGCCTCCGGTGTTG
>JAMYCR010000177.1:7500-44952 GCA_028830335.1 Eucera pruinosa
TTCTATAAGGTTATGGTCAGAGACCGACACCAAATCAGTTATCGACCAGGAGTGAATGCTTCGCAGCAGACTCCGTGTACAAAGTGTCACATCTATATTTGACGCTGCATTCACGCCAGCAAATGTCGTCAATTCAGATCTTCTATTTAATAGACATAAGTCCTGAGACATTATAAGTTGCTCCAATTTGCTGCCATTTTCATCGGTTTCATTGGAAAACCAACTCGTCGATTTTGCGTTTGCGTCCATGGTTAGAAGGATCTTCTCTTCCTTGAACGTATCTATTATATACTCTAACTTTGTTAAAAAATTTTCAATTGGCATTGAAAATTGACAGTATAGATTAATTATGATCATACTGTATCCCTTTGCCGTAATTCTTACTACCATTGTATGTTTATCTTCGTACTCTGATAGCTTAAAAATATCGGTATCCCTCTTTGCAACTAGAGCGACCCATGGCTTGTCGGCCTTTGGGTATTCCACCTTCAAGTATGGGGAACTGTATCCACATACCTTTGATTTATATACATATGGTTCTTGTATACATACCATATCGAATTTGTCACGGATTAATAAGTCTTTAATCTCCACAGCAGTAGCTATTGCTCGCATACCATTTATTTGACCGATTCTTAATCCCATTTTATTTTATTTTTGTATAACTCTATTTGCCGCAAATATTCCGGACACTGTTTACTGCGCAAACTATGACTTAAGTCCTTTCTCTTGTATCTTTTACAGATAGGACACATTGGAGTTTCTTTCTTTGGACACTCGTCCCTCAAATGGTCCTCGCTACCACACGTTTCACAGGCAGGTTTCTGGGCACTGCAATATTTTGCAACATGTCCATACGTATGGCACTTAAAGCACCGCACAATATTAATATATTCTCTTACGCGGTAAGATCTCCAGAACATGAAGATCCTACCTTCCTCGATGACGTTCTTGAATAATAGAGCCGGGATCTGTACGACCCAATTTACTCTCTCCGGGCTCTTCGTTTTGAACGAATGTTTAAAAACGATCTCCTTAGAAAGTTCCTGTCTGTCTCTCTCAGTGAGTTGATCGAAATTCTTGGATATAAAATCCTCTTTAAGGTCTTCCGCCTTCCACTCCTTTTCGACGTCGTATATAATAATAGAAGGGTTTATCTTTTTGGGTTCTGTTGTACTCAAGTTGATTTCATCAAATTTTAAATTTTTTATGATGTTCACATCTTTGACGCTTTGGACCTCAACTAACATTCCCTTCGTCCGTAACTGCCTGATCTTTTTCACCTTTAGGGTCTTCCTCTTGTCACCAAGGATTTTCACCACTTGGTTCCGAATATCGTCGTTTGTTCGACTGTCATTATCTACTTTTGGCTTGATAATAATCACCTCGGATTTCTCTCTCTTTCTGGACGTACTCCGACCACGGGCACTTTGAACAGGGGCAGCTTTGGGGGTTACTCTTGCCGCTATTTGGGCATACGTAGCTTCTGCTCTTTTCTCACATTCACCATGTACTGCGATTATTCTTTCTTTCTCAACTACTGCTTCAAAAAGCTTCGTCTCTAAAATAGACCACTTGGACAATATCATCTTCGCCGCAACCCTGTTCACTTTGTTACTATCATTGAACAAAAATTGTTCAAGAGATTCTCGCTCTTCACGTACCATTTCAATTACACTCCGTGAGTCGCCAATACCTTGGGCTGGGTCTATCACCCTCCTTTTCTTCGATCTCGGTGTCGACGGCCCATCGCCGAAAGAAGACACCGAGCTAGTTCTGCTGTGACCCGCTACTGGGAGATCACCTCTGCCCATCTCAACCTCTTCCACCTCCTCCTCCGGCTTCTGTTTCTGCTTAGATTTTAGTTTTTTTGATACATATTCCATGTTTGGTCCCACGAGTACGGTGGAAATTAATGTCAACCCAGGCAGAGCCCCCATTACCTGGGCAAGGCTGATACCACCGGGAGGGCGCCAGGTATCCCAGGGTTGGCCGCTAGCAGGCTGCTGCTCCCAACAGCCACCTCCCCGTGCTTCCGGTGACGGAGTGGTACCCCAAGGACGCGCACCGCTGCCCTGGGGATTAAGGGATTTTTATAGAGGTTGTCATCCTCGCGGTCCGGCCGGTGAAGGCAAGACCCCCGGTCCTGCGAAACATGACCACAGGCTTACGGTATGAGCGTGACTCGGGTACCTCGGGGTCGTTAAGCCCGTACTACGACTGTAGAACACAGCGTAGCCCCTGAGGGGAGATAGGGACAGAATTATTGTCTTATTAAGCTTCTAATGGCGGCACAAGGCCCCAAAGCTTTGCTGTTCCGAGGCTTTAGCCTATACCAGCGATGGAAGGGTGCGTATCACCACTTTCAAGGGTCACGTCCGTAGATGTTATGGACGGCGGGCTTGGGAAAACCCCTCCTTCACCGCTGAAGGATCATCAGAAGGGTAAACTGTCCCTTTCGGGAAGCGAACCTTTTAGCCGCTACACCTGTGTAACCAGCAAGCCAGTTACACATGTGCACCGTTGCCCAGCGGGGACCACGTGGAGGTAAGGTTGCCAGTACAAGACTCAGTCTCTAGCGGGCATACGTGTCGCCACGTATGAGTTTGGCGTCAGAAGCTTTCGCCGCTGGGCCGTCCATTTTGAGCACCAGTACGCTAATGCGCACTGTCCCGCGATGCCGCAATGGGGTTTGCCACATAAGAGCCATTTGGTCATCGACGCCGACTCGTGGCAATGCTGTCTTAGCAGACGCAGCGGTGGATCTTAGTTTCTCTTCCGGAGAAGGTACTTGTGGCGGGAACCACGAAGAGGTGTCCACTTGCTAACTAGATCTACATAAGGGCTGATCTCGGATACTAGTACCGGCAAGCCGGCCCGACACCTCAAACGATCGCCACTTAAGAGAGTCATAGTTACTCCCGCCGAGATAGGGACAGAATTATTGTCTTATTAAGCTTCTAATGGCGGCACAAGGCCCCAAAGCTTTGCTGTTCCGAGGCTTTAGCCTATACCAGCGATGGAAGGGTGCGTATCACCACTTTCAAGGGTCACGTCCGTAGATGTTATGGACGGCGGGCTTGGGAAAACCCCTCCTTCACCGCTGAAGGATCATCAGAAGGGTAAACTGTCCCTTTCGGGAAGCGAACCTTTTAGCCGCTACACCTGTGTAACCAGCAAGCCAGTTACACATGTGCACCGTTGCCCAGCGGGGACCACGTGGAGGTAAGGTTGCCAGTACAAGACTCAGTCTCTAGCGGGCATACGTGTCGCCACGTATGAGTTTGGCGTCAGAAGCTTTCGCCGCTGGGCCGTCCATTTTGAGCACCAGTACGCTAATGCGCACTGTCCCGCGATGCCGCAATGGGGTTTGCCACATAAGAGCCATTTGGTCATCGACGCCGACTCGTGGCAATGCTGTCTTAGCAGACGCAGCGGTGGATCTTGGTTTCCCTTCCGGAGAAGGTACTTGTGGCGGGAACCAACGAAGAGGTGTCCACTTGCTAAACTAGATCTGCTTAATGGCTGGTCTCGGATACTAGGAAGGCGAACCAACCCGACACCTCAAGCGACCGCACTCTTAAGAGAGTCATAGTTACTCCCGCCAGATAGGGACAGAACATGTCTGTGATTTGTTTAACGTCCGCCTGCCCGTCATGAGACTTTAAGCAGACGGCCCCCATGGGCGTGGAGTTGAGGTACGCTCAACCAGCGCATGCCTGCAGAGGTTTTCCGCACGCACTACCAATTCAACTTAGGAGTGCAAGCTCCACCGTCACCCTTGGTGTGGGCCGGGACCTTTCTATCATCCCTACCGACTATGCAGGCCGGCGCCCGAGCGGGAAGTACGCCGCTCACCCGTCGAGGCTCAAGTCCTCTACCCAGCGACGTAGGGTATACCACTGCCCCCGCGAGTCCAACCCATGGTCGACGACGGAGGGAGATACCCCCCTCCGCGGGCTCACAGTCAACCCCCGCGGTACCAGTGTTTGAAGCCTTACTGGTCGTGCTCTTCGTGAGATTTACCCACTTCCCTAATGAGGTTCTTGCAAACCTCGGCCTGGGTTGGGCCGACTCGGTAAGCGTGGGGTCGTCACTCCCCAAGAAATACCGCATCCGGAGATGCGGCTTCCTCCCTGCGCACCTCATCGCACCAACAATCATACACACATTCATACAAGCGTTCTTCTCCTTTTAAAAACATTTGTCGCAAACATACAGAAGCATTCATACGATTCCTTGCAGTCTAACACACCACTCACATCAATCGTTCCATCATCATTCACACGCACTCCACATCTACTCAGGTTGCGGAGGTCCTCATACAAGGGGCACTTGGCGATTACATGCACCCAGTCCTCTCTCTCTGCTCCACATATACAACGCTCACATTCGCTCAACCCATGTTTATACAAAAATGCATTCGTACAGCCGTGCCCCGTCAACAGAAATCCTACATACACAGACGGATCAAAGCATACATTCAGCTCCGCAAACCTCACATTCTTTATATATTCATACGTCACTCTCCCATTCACGCTCTCATCCCATCTCCGCTGCCAGTTCTCATACGCTCTCTCATTCACAAGCTTCACACATTCATCAACACTCCTTCCACTCAGGTCCTCGGCAGCAACCAAATCATTCACGCACACATTCACGCCATCTTTCAACCTGCGCACAACACCCCGCCTTACACACTCAAGGTCCCAAGGTAGGGCGCCCATCATTACTTGCATACACTCAGTCGACACAGTCCTACATACACTCAAACATGCATACATAACCACGCGCTGACATCTGTTTATGATGTCGCGCGCGTAGCCATACCGCATCATATCGTACCATACACTCGATCCATACATTACGCACGCAACAAACAAGCCCTTGTATATCATTCGCACCGCACGCTTCCTCATACCCCATTCACACTTCAACACACGACGCATTTGTCCTACAACATTCGTGACCTTGGTCCTCATTCTCTCCAGATGCACTTTAAAGTGCATTCTCTCAGTCATCCAAATACCCAGGTATTTCACACATTCAACATACTTAATCAGTTTCCCATTCATACGGACGCAAGGCCTTCTATTCACAGACATACTTCCTTTCATTAGCATTGCTACTGTCTTGCCCTCGGATACACACACACCCACATGCTTTCCCCATTCATACACAATCCCCATCCATTCTGAACCCTTACGCTCAACCTCCGCTCGGCTCTGTCCGTTCACAAGCAGCAACAAATCATCCGCATATGCAACACAATCACATCCACGCTCATTCAACCTCCAAAGCAGGGTATCCATCATGAGGTTCCAAATAAATGGACCGCAGATGGACCCCTGCGGACATCCACGCTCTATATCTCTCCATTCAACCTCATTCACACTAATCATGCACGCCTGCCTGTCCCGGAAATAGCTCCTCCACAGAGCAATCTCCGGGCAGCCAATCTCATTCAGTCTCTCCAACACACGCATCCATTCCAAGCAGTCAAACGCACATTTAAAATCCACAAACACACCAAGCACATATTTACATTCACTACTCTCCACATACTCTCTCACTTTCAACCATGCACTCTCCGTCGATCGGCCCGGCCGAAATCCGTGCTGTGCATCATTCATTCGATCATTCACTCTTCGTTCCATTCGCTTCACCATCATTCTCTCCAGCGTCTTGCCCAGCACAGACAGCAAACTTATCGGACGATAAGAAGCCGGGTCCGATCGCGGTTTCGCAGGAGACTTCAGTAATATAACAACGCATGCTCTCTTCCACTCTACAGGGAAGTACCCTGATGACAGGCACTCGTCATACACTCTCTTCAGCCATTCAGGAATCGCTCTCCATATCGCTCTCTGCATTTCGGCATTCACTCCGTCCAGACCAGGTGCCTTGCGCATCCTCGCCTTGGCTACAGCCTCTTCCACCTCCTGCCATTCCCATTCAACACATTCACTTCGTGTCTCACTCACATCCACATTCAAACTTACATCATCTTGCATGCTCGTAGCTGGGAAGAACTTATTCATCAATACACGCGCACATTCTCGCCACGTGGAAATATTCACTCCATCGACTTGCAACGCACTCAGTCTCTCTCTCCCAGTCTTACCACGACACACCCTGTATACAGGGCCCCATGGATCCAGGTTCGACGATTCACTCACGAACTGTCTCCAGTTCTCCTCTTTCGCTCTCCTAATCTCACGCTTATACTCACTCACACATTTCTTATATTCCTCCAGTCTCACGTCAACATCCTCACTTCTTCTCTTTCTCGCTCCCTGAAACATCCTTCTGCTCTTTCTTACTTTCTTTCTCATACTGGACAGCTTGTTTGTCCACCATACAATCTTCCTATTACTCCGTCGTTTGCGTTCTTTCATTCTCCTCTCATTCGCATCCTGGATCCACTGCATCATTACACCAAGCATTCGATCCACGTTTGTCTCACTCAACACATCAGTAGCATTCAGCATTGCACTTTCCATCAAGTCATTCATATAACCTTCCCAGCTAACATTTTTACACACCCATCTCTTGCATTCATAAGAGGCACTCTGATCACTCGCATTACTCATCATTCGTATAAGGATCGCATTATGATCACTTATACCCCAGTCATTCTTCACCTCCCACTCATAGCGGCACCCAGTCGGGACTCCATTCACCAGAGTGACATCGATATCACTCTGACCTGTCACGCCCGAGAAAGTATACCACTGACTCGGCTCATTCAATACAATCATTCCTTTCTCTAATACCCATTCCTCAAGCACTCTACCACGCATCTCATTCTCCCTGCTGCGACCGTCACCCTTGCTGAACCACAAGGGTGAGGCCGCATTTGCATCCATACCAAACAAAACGTGTTTCCCATTTAGACACTCACGCACTCTGTCCATGTACGCCAGGTACGGCTCAATAACCTGACCAAACCGGCAGTACATGGACACCACATACACTTCACCGAAGTCTCCCTTGACCCACACACACACACCGTATTCATCGGTGCACTCTCTCACACACATAGACTCCACACTCGCATCAGACACAACTACTGCTGCTCTTGCAGGCGCATCCTCACAGACATACACTCGCCATTCACTCGGAATTCCCCTCACGCATCCTTCAGATACATACAATTCCTGCAACAGAGCAACAGACACACCACGCTCACTTATCACAGTACCCATATCACACATTACCGCATACGAACGCTGACAATTACACTGAATCACACTCACATTCACACTGGCGGTATCAGTCATCGCTGATACGCGCCTTCTCTCGCTCCATCATTCGAACATATTCCGGGCACTCAACGGACAGAACCGAGTGATTGGATTTATTTCCTTTCACCTTACAGTTTCTACATACACATGCACTCTTACATTTCTCACGCAGATGGCCAGATTCACCGCAATTCTGGCACAATCTCTCTTTCACGCTGCACTCACGCATCATATGCCCGAAGGCAAAACACTTGTAGCAACGCATTACGTTAATAAAATCCTTTACCTTGCATGCACGCCATTTCACATACACTCTTTCTTCACTCATTAACACATCACGCATACGCTTTGTGACTTCTATCACAACATTCCCAACATCCATACCTTTTCTATTCGCTCGACTAACCACACGCACTCTCTCCTTGAACTCATCCTCACTCACACCCGCAGATTTAAAATTCTTCACAAACAACTCTTTCATAAAATCATCATTCGTCATTTCATTCGCTACATCGAACACCACTACCTTGGGACCGATCTTTTTGGGTGGCTCCACCTTCAGCCCCAATTCCTCAAACTTTTTACATTCGCTCAACATTCTCATCTCTCTTTCACTCGCGGCTTCAATAGCAAGCCCGCCACTGCGGGTCTTGCGTACAGCCTTCACTCTCACATCATTCAAAAATCCACTCACACTCGTCATCACTTTCTTCTTCACATCCTCACTCGACATTTTCACACTATCATCCTTCGGTTTAACTACTACCGCGTAGGACCGTGGTCTCACACTCTCTTTTGCCACACTCACTACAGGCTTAGCCACACTCACACCGCTCCTTGCAGCCACACCAGCAAAACTGACGCTCTTGGCAGCGGAGACGCCTTGCTTCTCGCACTCCTCCAAACGCCCACGCAGTCTCTCATTCTTGCCAATCATTCTCATCAATTGCGCTTCATATTCACTCACACAGTTTAACACATACTCACTCAAATTCTTCGACGCTCGGTTGGACTCGGTGAAGAGAAACTTGCGCAGTTTCTCTCCAACCACCCGCATCGCACTCAATTCCTCACTCAAACTACCCGTATCAACCAGAACACTCTCAATTGGCACATTCTCACTCACATTCACACTAGTCCGCCTTCTCTTCACCGGACTTACGCTCCTAGAGGCTACAGATGGACTGCGACCTCTAGGTGCTGGCATACCTCTCATGTCCGTTTCGGAAGCCGTCATCGTCACCTCTACAATTTCCTTCTCCTTACTTCTGTCCTTATCCCCCCCCGTATCCCCAAGTTTATTTTTTTTCTCCATTAAAATCCCACGAGACGGGACGAACATACGTCACTCCCCGGGTGACGCCCTTTCCGGAGAGAAGGCTCAAGACTCAGAGGGTCGCCAGGTGCTCTGAGGTGGCCGCTCGCCAGCTGGTGCACCCACCAGCCACCCCCCCGTGCATCGGGTGACGGGGTGGTACCCCGGGGCCGCGCACCTCTGCCCCGGGGATTAAGGGATTTTTTATAAGAGGTTATCATCCTCGCGGTCCGGCCGGTGAAGGTAAGACCCCCGTTCCTGCGAAACATGACCACAGGTTTACGGTATGAGCGTGACTCGGGTACCTCGGGGTCGTTAAGCCCGTACTACGACTGTAGAACACAGCGTAGCCCCTGAGGGGCAAATAGGGACAGATTGGGAATCTCGTTAATCCATTCATGCGCGTCACTAATTAGATGACGAGGCATTTGGCTACCTTAAGAGAGTCATAGTTACTCCCGCCGTTTACCCGCGCTTTTTTGAATTTCTTCACGTTGACATTCAGAGCACTGGGCAGAAATCACATTGCGTCAACACCCGCGGGGGCCATCGCAATGCTTTGTTTTAATTAGACAGTCGGATTCCCCTTGTCCGTGCCAGTTCTGAGCTGAGCGTTGAATGGCGGCCGAAGAGAGCGACACGCAACGGCTATGCCGCCGCGGAAGCCTCGCAGCAAGGAAGATCCGCGGGAGGCCAAGGCACGGGACCGAGCTCGGATCCCGGGTACACGGCACAAGACCGCGTCCCGTTCAGCTCGCCCAGGCCCGGCACGTCAGCCTAACCCGCTTCCCGACCAAGCCCGACACGCCCCGCTCCTCAGAGCCAATCCTTATTCCGAAGTTACGGATCCAATTTGCCGACTTCCCTTACCTACATTAATCTATCGACTAGAGGCTCTTCACCTTGGAGACCTGCTGCGGATATGGGTACGAACCGGCGCGACACCTCCACGTGGCCCTCTCCTGGATTTTCAAGGTCCGAGGGGAAGATGCGGACACCGCCGCAACTGCGGTGCTCTTCGCGTTCCAAACCCTATCTCCCTGCTAGAGGTTTCCAGGGAACTCGAACGCTTATACAGAAAAGAAAACTCTCCCCGCACCTCCCGACGGCGTCTCCAGGTCATTTTGGGTTACCCCGACGAACACTCTTACGAGGGCCCGGATTGGTATACGGTTCCGCTGCCGGGTTCCGGAATAGGAACCGGATTCCCTTTCGCCCGATGGGTGTGTCTCGTTCGAAAATGTTTATGGCTTTTAGGACACCTCATCTACATATGATTTCTCATAGGGCTTAGGATCGACTGACTCGTGTGCAACGGCTGTTCACACGAAACCCTTCTCCACGTCAGTCCTCCAGGGCCTCGCTGGAGTATTTGCTACTACCACCAAGATCTGCGCCGACGGCGGCTCCAGGCAGGCTCACGCCCAGACCCTTCTGCGCACACCGCCGCGACCCTCCTACTCGTCAGGGCTTCATGAAGGACGGTCACACCCGAGGGTGACGCACGTCACTCCCCACTTGCCGCTGACGGCGGAGTATAGGCGCGACGCTTCAGCGCCATCCATTTTCAGGGCTAGTTGCTTCGGCAGGTGAGTTGTTACACACTCCTTAGCGGATTCCGACTTCCATGGCCACCGTCCTGCTGTCTTAAGCAACCAACGCCTTTCATGGTATCCCATAAGCGTCGACTTAGGCGCCTTAACTCTGCGTTTGGTTCATCCCACAGCGCCAGTTCTGCTTACCAAAATTGGCCCACTTGGCACTCTGATCCAAAATCTCATGGCTTCACTGTTCAAGCAAGCCAGAGATCTCACCCATTTAAAGTTTGAGAATAGGTTGAGGTCGTTTCGGCCCCAAGGCCTCTAATCATTCGCTTTACCAGATGAGACTCGCACGCGTTCTAGCGAGTGCCAGCTATCCTGAGGGAAACTTCGGAGGGAACCAGCTACTAGATGGTTCGATTAGTCTTTCGCCCCTATACCCAGTTCCGACGATCGATTTGCACGTCAGAATCGCTACGGACCTCCATCAGGGTTTCCCCTGACTTCGTCCTGACCAGGCATAGTTCACCATCTTTCGGGTCCCAACGTGTACGCTCTGGGTGCGCCTCTTCTCGCGATGAGAACGAGACGCCCCGGGAGTGCGGGGCCGCCTGGTAACGCTGCCCATCCTCCCTCGGTCGACGCTAAGGACGACCTTCACTTTCATTTCGCCTTTAGGTTTGTGCATCCCAATGACTCGCGCACATGTTAGACTCCTTGGTCCGTGTTTCAAGACGGGTCCTGAGAGTACCCAAAGCAATAGCGTCGCCGACCGGTAATTCGAAGCTTGGCCAGTCCAAGGACACCGCCTGCTAACAGCTGGTTAGGCCCGGGGACGGCACGAGGTCCGTACCACCGGGTAAGAACTAACCGAGCTTGCGGCGGACCTGACGCAAACGCCATTCGAGAATGGATTGGTTGCGGCCCGATACCGTGCGAGTACCGTCGTGTAGCCGGCCGGGCGACCGAGGGTCTGACGAGTGCGCGCAAGGCGACGCGTCAGGCGCCCTCTCGGGCCGTAGACCGACACACAACGGGTCGCGACGTTCTACTAGGGGAGAAGTGCACGACTACGGCACCGGAACATTCAAGCCGAAGGTGGCGTGCCCTCGCCGTGGAACCACAAGGGCCCATTCGGGGCATCGCGCACCAACGGGAGCCAGCGCTGTTGACGATGAATCTCCCCATTCGATCTTTTGGGTTTCTCAGGTTTACCCCTGAACGGTTTCACGTACTCTTGAACTCTCTCTTCAAAGTTCTTTTCAACTTTCCCTCACGGTACTTGTTCGCTATCGGTCTCGTGGTCGTATTTAGCCTTAGATGGAGTTTACCACCCACTTAGGGCTGCACTCTCAAGCAACCCGACTCTAAGGAGAGATCCTCCCGAAACGCGTACCGGTCGCTACGGGCCTGGCACCCTCTACGGGTAAGTGGCCCCATTCAAGATGGACTTGGACGCAGTTCGACGTCACGGGATAAACGGATCCTCCCGAACACTACATTTCCCAACGGCGGTACCGCGGGATTCAGTGCTGGGCTAATTCCTGTTCGCTCGCCGCTACTAAGGAAATCCTTGTTAGTTTCTTTTCCTCCGCTTAGTAATATGCTTAAATTCAGCGGGTAATCTCGCCTACTCTGAGGTCGTCTCTACGTTACGTCGCGAAACATTCGTGACGATAGCGCGCTGCGTGAGAAGCAACGGATAACGTTGCCCCGAAGGGAGGGTAAACAATTTCGATACATAAAGAAGAGGGAAGAGGAAATGGTACCTTCTACTCGTCGAAGCGTTTCATGCACCGCGCCAAATTGTCTTCTTTCATCGTGTGTCGTCTCGTTCTATTACCGGAGACGCTCGCCGGGCAACCACCTACCGGTTTTTAACGTCCGTCCTTTCCGTATCATAGCCGTATTTTCACCATTCCGGGCGGTTCCTTATTTTTATTCGCAACGTCCGAAGCATGGAGATCGTAACGGCGCGCATCCTCAACTCGACCCGATTCTCGTACCCTGATCCTTCAGAACGAAGGATAGGCCGGGATGTGTCGGAGCGCGCAACGCGAAACTTTACTCCTGTTCGGTATGCGACGGAACGCACGCAAGGAAACGCAAATAGGCTGCTTTCCGGGGACTGGACGACCGGCGTCGGACAGATGCGCGGTCTCCTTCATCGACAGCACGAGAAGACACGGGGTGACCAACACTCGCTTTCGAAGTTTCTCTCCTCGGCGTGGAGGCTGGCGGCGTATTGCTTTTCGCTTTATACTTTCGAGCCTCGCCAAAGGGGATCTTTTTTCATTCGTCCAGCTCTACGCACTCTTTCCATGTAGCGTTTTCGTTCGACCACCTGTCGCGTAACTTGCACGGACACTCGTGCACCTCGGGTACAGAAACGTTTTCCGGCCGATCGTCCTCGTGTTCAAATCGGATACGGGTTGACAGACACATGTTTCGAACGAACGTGGCTTGGGCAAGAGCGCGCGGGCAGAGAGACTCGAGACGACGGGGAAAATGAGCAATCCCGATACAGTTACACTCGTCTCTCTGTGTTCATCCGCACAGCACCTTTTTTTCTTCCAAGATCATCAGCGTTCGAAGAAGCTGTGTATGTCCGCGCCTGTTAGGCGACTCCCGATGTCTCGACGACTCGTGGGAAAAAATTCGGCGTCAAACGACGACCCATAATTTTCAGTGACGGTCCGTGCGTTCGTTCGCGCAGAGTGTAAACGCACACGGTCAGAGGGGAGCCGGGAATCGATCCCTGGGGCTGTGTACGAGCACCAAACACGCCACTACCTTCAGTTACGGTGTCTCCCTCTTAATTATATCTCCTCTCTTCGGTCTGAGCTTCTCATTGCTCTCAGCCGTGCGCATAAATAAATGTCTTTTTAGACGACGTCGGGGGCGCGGCATGTTATTCGCGCTCGTAAGACGTGCGAGACGCAGCGGTGGCGGACGTGCGAATCGGCACGATAAGGCTTTGCAACCGGTACACGGAGCGGTGCTCGCGGGCGGTCGTCGAAAACGACGACGCGCGCAGGCCGCGGGCACTCACGCAAGTCCGCGACAGGTTCCGTTGCCACTCGTTAACACGATCCCACGCCGCACGCGCACACGCGTACGACTCACAGTCTCGGCACGACCGCGGCGAACGCCGACGAACGTCCAACATAATTCGCTCGTACGTCGCACGATACTCGCGCTCGCCCCTTAACGCAAGCCTTCGCCCGACTCTGAAACGTTCGCCAATGCGAACGACGGCGGGGATATGGCCACGAAGGGAAATGAGGCAAAGAAACGCGCGAAACGCAAGCAGTATCTGGGTTACGTGAACGACCCTCAGCCAGGCGTGGTCCAGGAATTGTATCCGTGGACCGCAATGTGCGTTCGAAATGTCGATGTTCATGTGTCCTGCAGTTCACACGTTGACGCGCAATTGGCTGCGTTCTTCATCGACCCACGAGCCAAGTGATCCACCGTTCAGGGTAATCGTGTATAAAAATTTCGTTCGAAGTCTGGTAATGTCTCAAATACTCTGTTCCAAAAGGAATCCGAGGCCCTGGCTCCTCCACGGGTACAAGAAGGAGGTGCCGGGCGTCGCCATGCCGCAACGGAGTAGAACCGTGCGGCTTATTATTGACGACACAAGTCCGAAGGACGAAGCCCATCGGAAGCGTACGCTGTCCGATAGCCGGGCGCAAAGTACATTGAAGTGTATAATATAACGAACCCATCGAGATCCAGGGACGAGAAAACGACGGGGATGCCCCGATACAGGATCCTCGTGCATCGCTGGACCTCTAGGAACCATCGCAATGCGGCAGGCCCATACGCCCCTCAATGAAACTCCTATATGGCCGCTCAGGACGGGGAAAGAAAGGTCGATGGGACTACCGGTCGGCCTCGAACGATCATCCACGACCCAAAGTCAGATGACGAGATATATAAAATTCGATTCTCGCCACGACAAGGGTGTCAGACTCACGACAACGAGGCTACGCAAGCCGGTCCGTCCCCTCTGAACGGCATTATTAACCGACGTGCGGTGAAGGAGCGCAGTCTGTTCCGAAACACGCCAAGCGTTCGTTCAGGTGGAAATGCGAAATCGAAGGAATTTCCCGGTCGGCCTCGCGCGGTCTTGCTTCCCAAAGTCCGATAACGAGAAATTATAGAATTCGATTCTCGCCACGGCAAGGATGTCAGACACTCGACAACGAGGCTGCGCAAGCCGGGTCATTCCCTCTGAACGATACGTTACGTTACCGAAGTACGGTAATGTTACGAGGCAGTTGTTTCGTACCATGGCTCCCGCGTATTCGTTCGGGTAGGATTCAAAATTCGATGGAACCGTCCCCGGTCGGCCTCGCGCGATCGTCCCTTCCCAGTGTACGATGACGAGAAATATTTAGTTCGATTCTTGTCACGACACGGGTTCAGACTCTCGACAACGAAGCTGAGCGATCCGGGTCGTTCCCTCCGAGCGACACGTTACCGACGTACGGCGGAGAACATCCTCTCTCGAAGTACTCCCACTGTCTCACGTTCAGGTAGAAATACAATATTAATCTATGGAACTTCACACGGTCGGCCTCGCGCGGTGTTGCTTCCCAAAGTCCGATAACGAGAAATTATAGAGTTCGATTCTCGCCACGGCAAGGATGTCAGACACTCGACAACGAGGCTGCGCAAGCCGGGTCATTCCCTCTGAACGATACGTTACGTTATCGAAGTACGGTAATGTTACGAGGCAGTTGTTTCGTACCATGGCTCCCGCGTATTCGTTCGGGTAGGATTCAAAATTCGATGGAACCGTCCCCGGTCGGCCTCGCGCGATCGTCCCTTCCCAGTGTACGATGACGAGAAATATTTAGTTCGATTCTCGTCACACGACACGGGTTCAGACTCTCGACAACGAGGCTGAGCGAACCGGATCGTTCCCTCCGAGCGACACGTTACCGACGTACGGCGGAGAACATCCTCTTTCGAAGTATTCCCAACTGTCTCACGTTCAGGTAGAAATTCAATATTAATCTATGGAACTTCACACGGTCGGCCTCGCGCGGTCCTCCGTCCCAACGTCCGATGGCGAGAAATGTATAGGTTCGATTCTCGCCACGGCAAAGGACTTGGACTCTCGACAACGAGGCTGCACAAGCCGGATTCGTTCCCTCTGAACGATACGTTACCGATTTACGGTAGTGTAACGAAGCAATTGTCCCGTACATGGCTCGCGTGTATTCGTTCGGGTTGGTTTCAAAATTCTATGGAACCGTCCCCGGTCGGACTCGCGCGGTCTTCTTTCCCAGTGTACGATGACGAGAAATATTTAGTTCGATTCTCGTCACGACACGGGTTCAGACTCTCGACAACGAGCCTGAACGATACGTTGCAGAACTATGGTAAATGGACAAAGAGTTTCGAGAGCGTTGCACGCGTATTGGTCCGGGTGCGATTCAAAATTCAATGGAACCGCCGCTCGGCCTCGAGCGGTCTTCCTTCCCAAAATCCGATGGCGAGAAATATAAAGTTCGATTCTCGCCACGGCACGGGTGTCCGACTCTCGACAGCGAGGCTGCACAAGCGGGCCGTTCCCTCCGGACTACCTACGCGTTCAACTGTAGGAGCGATAAAAACGGGCGGCACATCATCGCAGTGCGATCTTATGTTCCAGGTTACCCGAATCCACGAAATAACGTGGTTTCGTCCTTTTGGACAGCTTTCGTTCGGTACCCTTAATTCGGGAGTAGAGCGTAAGATGGCGCCCAACGAGCGGGAAGCGTGATGCGTGGCGACGGGAGGGTTTACCAGAGGTCGTACGTTTCCTTCCATGAGAACGTCGCGAAACTAATTTCGACGGCTGCTCGTTCGGTCATGGAATTCGTCTCGGGCCGACTCGCTGCTGGCTCCCCCTCCCGTATGCGTTCGCATCGCTATCGCTTCGATCGTTCGATCTCGGAGAGGCATCTTTTCGCTTTCCCCGGAGAGCAAACACACGCAAGCAATGAAGGCAGAAGAGGGTGCGTCATCTCTCTGACACGAGGCACTTTTAGAGATTTGATCGATAGTTTGTGGGACTTGTTTTTGTTCTGCTTTATTGTGTGGCTTTTCACTAAACGAACGCACAGCGCATCGTGCCTGATAATTCGTGGGACTTGTTTTTGTCTTGCTGTATTACTGTGGCTTCTCGTTTGACACTCGGCGCGCTCCGTGCCCGATAATTTGTGGGTCTTGTTTTTTTTCTATTATTCTCATTGTGGCTTTTCATTAGACACTCGGCGCGCTCCGTGCCCGATAATTTGTGGGACTTGTTTTTGAATTACAGCATTTTATATTATGGCTTTTCGTTTAAACACTCTGCGCTGTGTGACAAAGGCGGCGGGTCGTTTCATTCGCGACCTCACGCGAGCGCCTCTTCGTTCGTTTGAAATCTCTTAACATCCCGTAGTCGAGAGAGAGAGACCTTCTCTTCTTACCATCGAGCCTGGAGGGCTCCCCGTCTGGTCGTATGCCGACGGGAACGCGGACGGGAGGTAGTTTACACAGCTCCGCTCGTTAGCCGTCGTTCCTCGACACAGACTCGTTCGAAATTCGATTTTTGGTATATGTCGTATGGCTGTCTTTGAAGCCATACGTATTTTTTAGTCATAGTTACGTTTTGTGTCTTTTTTTTCCTTTAATGATCCTTCCGCAGGTTCACCTACGGAAACCTTGTTACGACTTTTACTTCCTCTAAATGATCAAGTTTGGTCATCTTCCCGGTAACATCGGCAATGCCGAGACATTGGCCGCGCACCAGTCCGAAGACCTCACTAAATCATTCAATCGGTAGTAGCGACGGGCGGTGTGTACAAAGGGCAGGGACGTAATCAACGCGAGCTTATGACTCGCGCTTACTGGGAATTCCTCGTTCATGGGGAATAATTGCAAGCCCCAATCCCTAGCACGAAGGAGGTTCAGCGGGTTACCCGGGCCTTTCGGCCAGGGAAAACACGCTGATTCCTTCAGTGTAGCGCGCGTGCGGCCCAGAACATCTAAGGGCATCACAGACCTGTTATTGCTCAATCTCGTGCGGCTAGAAGCCGCCTGTCCCTCTAAGAAGATTTGTTTGTACGTTGGTAGTAAAAACCCACCGACCGAAGCCGGGGGCCTTCGAGATACCATAGAGATACGTCTATTTAGCAGGCTAGAGTCTCGTTCGTTATCGGAATTAACCAGACAAATCGCTCCACCAACTAAGAACGGCCATGCACCACCACCCACCGAATCAAGAAAGAGCTATCAATCTGTCAATCCTTCCGGTGTCCGGGCCTGGTGAGGTTTCCCGTGTTGAGTCAAATTAAGCCGCAGGCTCCACTCCTGGTGGTGCCCTTCCGTCAATTCCTTTAAGTTTCAGCTTTGCAACCATACTTCCCCCGGAACCCAAAAGCTTTGGTTTCCCGGAAGCTGCCCGCCGAGTCATCGGAGGAACTTCGGCGGATCGCTAGCTGGCATCGTTTATGGTTAGAACTAGGGCGGTATCTGATCGCCTTCGAACCTCTAACTTTCGTTCTTGATTAATGAAAACATTTTTGGCAAATGCTTTCGCTTTAGTCCGTCTTGCGACGATCCAAGAATTTCACCTCTAACGTCGCAATACGAATGCCCCCATCTGTCCCTATTAATCATTACCTCGGGGTTCCGAAAACCAACAAAATAGAACCGAGGTCCTATTCCATTATTCCATGCACGCAGTATTCAGGCGAAGGTAGCCTGCTTTGAGCACTCTAATTTGTTCAAAGTAAACGTACCGGCCCACCTCGACACTCAGTGAAGAGCACCGCGATGGGAGATTAGTTGGACCGCCCGCAAGGAGCTAAGCCCACCGGTAGGACGTACCACATAATGCCAGTTAGACACCGCGAGCGGTGAACCGACACTGTGACACACAGATTCAACTACGAGCTTTTTAACCGCAACAACTTTAATATACGCTATTGGAGCTGGAATTACCGCGGCTGCTGGCACCAGACTTGCCCTCCAATTGGTCCTTGTTAAAGGATTTAAAGTGTACTCATTCCGATTACGGGGCCTCGGATGAGTCCCGTATCGTTATTTTTCGTCACTACCTCCCCGTGCCGGGAGTGGGTAATTTGCGCGCCTGCTGCCTTCCTTGGATGTGGTAGCCGTTTCTCAGGCTCCCTCTCCGGAATCGAACCCTGATTCCCCGTTACCCGTTACAACCATGGTAGGCGCAGAACCTACCATCGACAGTTGATAAGGCAGACAGTGCGAAGGTTCGTCGCCGGTGCTAGATGACCATACGATCAGCACAAAGTTATTCAGAGTCACCAAAGCAAACGATGGACGAACGGGCGAACCGTCCGCCACCGATTGGTTTTGATCTAATAAAAGCATTCCTCCCATCTCTGGTAGGAATTCTAGTTTGCATGTATTAGCTCTAGAATTACCACAGTTATCCAAGTAAATGTGGGTACAATCTAAGAAACCATAACTGATTTAATGAGCCATTCGCGGTTTCACCTTAATTCGGCAAGTACTGAGACATGCATGGCTTAATCTTTGAGACAAGCATATGACTACTGGCAGGATCAACCAGGGAGCCACGCGAAGGGAGTTTTTTCGTTTAATTTCATTATATTGCCATTTCGTGTCGCCGGCTCACTTGGAGCCTCCGGTCGACGAGACCTTCTCGTGGTCTTTTCATTATGCGTTTCACACAAATGAACGCTTTTAAAGTTTGCCTTAAACTCCTCTCCGCGTGGCAGATAGATTTTTCAATTTCATTTTGTGACCCATTATAACGGCAAAGCGCGTATACACCAGAAATCCGGTGCGCGCTGGTCATACCGCATGGGACACGCGAGTGTATAACATTTTCAAGACCCTCCTCTCGACGCACGAATGCATCAGGATTGCAAGTATTCGAATTAGCTTCGATACATCCAGTTACGCCCAAGGGCTTTTATAAACATTACGATTTTCGTAAATATTATAAAATAATACTTTCGTTCTTCAAAGATCTTTCTCTTTATTTTAAAAGATCGTCCGATCGCTCGGAATTCAGGTGACCGCCATGGGCGAGAATTGATGCTCAGATAGTTCAAGTACACACGTCGAAACGTACATACAGGACACCAGCCTGTCCGTTAGCAGGCTCGCCACGTATGGGCCATTCGGTCATAGACACCGACCCGTGGCAATGCAGTGTAGAGAAATATGTATCGGAGCGAAACGCGGAGCGAGAACAGTCGAGAACGATCAAATTCTCGAGGAGCGGTGGACTGATTCTCAACCGAGGTCGTAGAATAGCCACTCGCCCGACGCTGCTCCGCCCGGCCCGTCCGGACAGTCGACTCTCTTATAGATACGAAACGGCCGGCCGAACGGTCGGCGCCGCTCAGGGAAAATGTACGTGCGCTTACCGTGCTAAACCGCCGTAGCGACAGCCCATCTGGCGTGGCCGCTCGTACTTGGGCGCGCACGCAGCCGGTCCCCGGTCGAGTCACTCCAACGCATCGGAACGACTCGACTGGAACGGGCGAGCTATACGAACGTCCTGGGAATATAAGTACGAGTAATATTATTATAGAAACAATGAATCAAACCGAACAGAGCTCTCTTACACGTAAAAAGATACGAAAAAAGATCCGGTCGAGTCGCTCCGGCGACTGAAGAGGGGCTCGGCCGGTCGATTCGCTCCGCAGCTCGGAAAGCGTTAGGGCCGATTATTCGGTCGAGTCGCTCCAACCCAAGGAGATGGTGTGCGTGCTATCATTCGGTCGAGTCGTTCCGCGGCTCGGAGCGAGTTACTGCAGCACTATCGGTCGAGTCGCTCCAAGTACTGGCGTACGTTTACTTGCGATCCTTCGGTCGCATCGCTACGCGGTTGGGAGCGTGTTACAAGCGATGCTTCGGGCGAGTCGCTTCAAGCCTTGGTGCACGATTACGTGCTATCATTCGGTCACGTCGCTCCGGGGCTCGGTGCGAGTTACTGCAGCACTACCGGTCGAGTCGCTCCAAGTACTGGCGTACGTTTACTTGCGATCCTTCGGTCGCATCGCTACGCGGTTGGGAGCGTGTTACAAGCGATGCTTCGGGCGAGTCGCTTCAAGCCTTGGTGCACGTTTACGTGCTATCATTCGGTCACGTCGCACCGGGGCTCGGTGCGAGTTACTGCAGCACTACCGGTCGAGTCGCTCCAAGTACTGGCGTACGTTTACTTGCGATCCTTCGGTCGCATCGCTACGCGGTTGGGAGCGTGTTACAAGCGATGCTTCGGGCGAGTCGCTTCAAGCCTTGGTGCACGATTACGTGCTATCATTCGGTCACGTCGCTCCGGGGCTCGGTGCGAGTTACTGCAGCACTACCGGTCGAGTCGCTCCAAGTACTGGCGTACGTTTACTTGCGATCCTTCGGTCGCATCGCTACGCGGTTGGGAGCGTGTTACAAGCGATGCTTCGGGCGAGTCGCTTCAAGCCTTGGTGCACGTTTACGTGCTATCATTCGGTCACGTCGCTCCGGGGCTCGGTGCGAGTTACTGAAGCACTATCGGTCGAGTCGCTCCAAGTACTGGCGTACGTTTACTTGCGATCATTCGGTCATGTCGCTCCGGGACGCGGTGCGAGTTACTGCAGCACTACCGGTCGAGTCGCTCCAAGAACTGGCGTACGTTTACTTGCGATCCTTCGGTCGCATCGCTACGCGGTTGGGAGCGTGTTACAAGCGATGCTTCGGGCGAGTCGCTTCGAGCCTTGGTGCACGTTTACGTGCTATCATTCGGTCACGTCGCTCCGGGGCTCGGTGCGAGTTACTGCAGCACTACCGGTCGAGTCGCTCCAAGTACTGGCGTACGTTTACTTGCGATCCTTCGGTCGCATCGCTACGCGGTTGGGAGCGTGTTACAAGCGATGATTCGGGCGAGTCGCTTCAAGCCTTGGTGCACGTTTACGTGCTATCATTCGGTCACGTCGCTCCGGGGCTCGGTGCGAGTTACTGCAGCACTACCGGTCGAGTCGCTCCAAGTACTGGCGTACGTTTACTTGCGATCCTTCGGTCGCATCGCTACGCGGTTGGGAGCGTGTTACAAGCGATGATTCGGGCGAGTCGCTTCAAGCCTTGGTGCACGTTTACGTGCTATCATTCGGTCAAGTCGCTCCGGGGCTCGGTGCGAGTTACTGCAGCACTATCGGTCGAGTCGCTCCAAGCACTGGCGTACGTTTACTTGCGATCATTCGGTCATGTCGCTCCGGGACGCGGTGCGAGTTACTGCAGCACTACCGGTCGAGTCGCTCCAAGAACTGGCGTACGTTTACTTGCGATCCTTCGGTCGCATCGCTACGCGGTTGGGAGCGTGTTACAAGCGATGCTTCGGTCGAGTCGCTTCAAGCCTTGGTGCACGTTTACGTGCTATCATTCGGTCACGTCGCTCCGGGGCTCGGTGCGAGTTACTGCAGCACTACCGGTCGAGTCGCTCCACGTACTGGCGTACGTTTACTTGCGATCCTTCGGTCGCATCGCTACGCGGTTGGGAGCGTGTTACAAGCGATGCTTCGGGCGAGTCGCTTCAAGCCTTGGTGCACGTTCACGTGCTATCATTCGGTCACGTCGCTCCGGGGCTCGGTGCGAGTTACTGCAGCACTACCGGTCGAGTCGCTCCAAGTACTGGCGTACGTTTACTTGCGATCCTTCGGTCGCATCGCTACGCGGTTGGGAGCGTGTTACAAGCGATGCTTCGGGCGAGTCGCTTCAAGCCTTGGTGCACGATTACGTGCTATCATTCGGTCACGTCGCTCCGGGGCTCGGTGCGAGTTACTGCAGCACTACCGGTCGAGTCGCTCCAAGTACTGGCGTACGTTTACTTGCGATCCTTCGGTCGCATCGCTACGCGGTTGGGAGCGTGTTACAAGCGATGCTTCGGGCGAGTCGCTTCAAGCCTTGGTGCACGTTTACGTGCTATCATTCGGTCACGTCGCTCCGGGGCTCGGTGCGAGTTACTGAAGCACTATCGGTCGAGTCGCTCCAAGTACTGGCGTACGTTTACTTGCGATCATTCGGTCATGTCGCTCCGGGACGCGGTGCGAGTTACTGCAGCACTACCGGTCGAGTCGCTCCAAGAACTGGCGTACGTTTACTTGCGATCCTTCGGTCGCATCGCTACGCGGTTGGGAGCGTGTTACAAGCGATGCTTCGGGCGAGTCGCTTCGAGCCTTGGTGCACGTTTACGTGCTATCATTCGGTCACGTCGCTCCGGGGCTCGGTGCGAGTTACTGCAGCACTACCGGTCGAGTCGCTCCAAGTACTGGCGTACGTTTACTTGCGATCCTTCGGTCGCATCGCTACGCGGTTGGGAGCGTGTTACAAGCGATGATTCGGGCGAGTCGCTTCAAGCCTTGGTGCACGTTTACGTGCTATCATTCGGTCACGTCGCTCCGGGGCTCGGTGCGAGTTACTGCAGCACTACCGGTCGAGTCGCTCCAAGTACTGGCGTACGTTTACTTGCGATCCTTCGGTCGCATCGCTACGCGGTTGGGAGCGTGTTACAAGCGATGATTCGGGCGAGTCGCTTCAAGCCTTGGTGCACGTTTACGTGCTATCATTCGGTCAAGTCGCTCCGGGGCTCGGTGCGAGTTACTGCAGCACTATCGGTCGAGTCGCTCCAAGCACTGGCGTACGTTTACTTGCGATCATTCGGTCATGTCGCTCCGGGACGCGGTGCGAGTTACTGCAGCACTACCGGTCGAGTCGCTCCAAGAACTGGCGTACGTTTACTTGCGATCCTTCGGTCGCATCGCTACGCGGTTGGGAGCGTGTTACAAGCGATGCTTCGGTCGAGTCGCTTCAAGCCTTGGTGCACGTTTACGTGCTATCATTCGGTCACGTCGCTCCGGGGCTCGGTGCGAGTTACTGCAGCACTACCGGTCGAGTCGCTCCACGTACTGGCGTACGTTTACTTGCGATCCTTCGGTCGCATCGCTACGCGGTTGGGAGCGTGTTACAAGCGATGCTTCGGGCGAGTCGCTTCAAGCCTTGGTGCACGTTCACGTGCTATCATTCGGTCACGTCGCTCCGGGGCTCGGTGCGAGTTACTGCAGCACTACCGGTCGAGTCGCTCCAAGTACTGGCGTACGTTTACTTGCGATCCTTCGGTCGCATCGCTACGCGGTTGGGAGCGTGTTACAAGCGATGCTTCGGGCGAGTCGCTTCAAGCCTTGGTGCACGATTACGTGCTATCATTCGGTCACGTCGCTCCGGGGCTCGGTGCGAGTTACTGCAGCACTACCGGTCGAGTCGCTCCAAGTACTGGCGTACGTTTACTTGCGATCCTTCGGTCGCATCGCTACGCGGTTGGGAGCGTGTTACAAGCGATGCTTCGGGCGAGTCGCTTCAAGCCTTGGTGCACGTTTACGTGCTATCATTCGGTCACGTCGCTCCGGGGCTCGGTGCGAGTTACTGAAGCACTATCGGTCGAGTCGCTCCAAGTACTGGCGTACGTTTACTTGCGATCCTTCGGTCGCATCGCTACGCGGTTGGGAGCGTGTTACAAGCGATGCTTCGGGCGAGTCGCTTCAAGCCTTGGTGCACGTTCACGTGCTATCATTCGGTCACGTCGCTCCGGGGCTCGGTGCGAGTTACTGCAGCACTACCGGTCGAGTCGCTCCAAGTACTGGCGTACGTTTACTTGCGATCCTTCGGTCGCATCGCTACGCGGTTGGGAGCGTGTTACAAGCGATGCTTCGGGCGAGTCGCTTCAAGCCTTGGTGCACGATTACGTGCTATCATTCGGTCACGTCGCTCCGGGGCTCGGTGCGAGTTACTGCAGCACTACCGGTCGAGTCGCTCCAAGTACTGGCGTACGTTTACTTGCGATCCTTCGGTCGCATCGCTACGCGGTTGGGAGCGTGTTACAAGCGATGCTTCGGGCGAGTCGCTTCAAGCCTTGGTGCACGTTTACGTGCTATCATTCGGTCACGTCGCTCCGGGGCTCGGTGCGAGTTACTGCAGCACTACCGGTCGAGTCGCTCCACGTACTGGCGTACGTTTACTTGCGATCCTTCGGTCGCATCGCTACGCGGTTGGGAGCGTGTTACAAGCGATGCTTCGGGCGAGTCGCTTCAAGCCTTGGTGCACGTTTACGTGCTATCATTCGGTCACGTCGCTCCGGGGCTCGGTGCGAGTTACTGCAGCACTACCGGTCGAGTCGCTCCAAGTACTGGCGTACGTTTACTTGCGATCCTTCGGTCGCATCGCTACGCGGTTGGGAGCGTGTTACAAGCGATGATTCGGGCGAGTCGCTTCAAGCCTTGGTGCACGTTTACGTGCTATCATTCGGTCACGTCGCTCCTGGGCTCGGTGCGAGTTACTGCAGCACTACCGGTCGAGTCGCTCCAAGTACTGGCGTACGTTTACTTGCGATCCTTCGGTCGCATCGCTACGCGGTTGGGAGCGTGTTACAAGCGATGATTCGGGCGAGTCGCTTCAAGCCTTGGTGCACGTTTACGTGCTATCATTCGGTCAAGTCGCTCCGGGGCTCGGTGCGAGTTACTGCAGCACTATCGGTCGAGTCGCTCCAAGCACTGGCGTACGTTTACTTGCGATCATTCGGTCATGTCGCTCCGGGACGCGGTGCGAGTTACTGCAGCACTACCGGTCGAGTCGCTCCAAGAACTGGCGTACGTTTACTTGCGATCCTTCGGTCGCATCGCTACGCGGTTGGGAGCGTCTTACAAGCGATGCTTCGGTCGAGTCGCTTCAAGCCTTGGTGCACGTTTACGTGCTATCATTCGATCACGTCGCTCCGGGGCTCGGTGCGAGTTACTGCAGCACTACCGGTCGAGTCGCTCCAAGTACTGGCGTACGTTTACTTGCGATCATTCGGTCATGTCGCTCCGGGACGCGGTGCGAGTTACTGCAGCACTACCGGTCGAGTCGCTCCAAGAACTGGCGTACGTTTACTTGCGATCCTTCGGTCGCATCGCTACGCGGTTGGGAGCGTGTTACAAGCGATGCTTCGGGCGAGTCGCTTCAAGCCTTGGTGCACGTTTACGTGCTATCATTCGGTCAAGTCGCTCCGGGGCTCGGTGCGAGTTACTGCAGCACTACAGGTCGAGTCGCTCCAAGTACTGGCGTACGTTTACTTGCGATCCTTCGGTCGCATCGCTACGCGGTTGGGAGCGTGTTACAAGCGATGCTTCGGGCGAGTCGCTTCAAGCCTTGGTGCACGTTTACGTTCTATCATTCGGTCAAGTCGCTCCGGGGCTCGGTGCGAGTTACTGCAGCACTATCGGTCGAGTCGCTCCAAGTACTGGCGTACGTTTACTTGCGATCCTTCGGTCGCATCGCTACGCGGTTGGGAGCGTGTTACAAGCGATGCTTCGGGCGAGTCGCTTCAAGCCTTGGCGCACGTTTACGTGCTATCATTCGGTCACGTCGCTCCGGGGCTCGGTGCGAGTTACTGCAGCACTACCGGTCGAGTCGCTCCACGTACTGGCGTACGTTTACTTGCGATCATACGGTCGAATCGCTCCGCGGCTGGGAGCGTGTTACAAGCGATGCTTCGGGCGAGTCGCTTCATGCCTTGGAGCACGTTTACGTGCTATCATACGGTCAAGTCGCTCAGGGGCTCGGTGCGAGTTACTGCAGCACTACCGGTCGAGTCGCTCCAAGAACTGGCGTACGTTTACTTGCGATCCTTCGGTCGCATCGCTACGCGGTTGGGAGCGTGTTACAAGCGATGCTTCGGGCGAGTCGCTTCAAGCCTTGGTGCACGTTTACGTGCTATCATTCGGTCAAGTCGCTCCGGGGCTCGGTGCGAGTTACTGCAGCACTATCGGTCGAGTCGCTCCAAGTACTGGCGTACGTTTACTTGCGATCATTCGGTCATGTCGCTCCGGGACGCGGTGCGAGTTACTGCAGCACTACCGGTCGAGTCGCTCCACGTACTGGCGTACGTTTACTTGCGATCATACGGTCGAATCGCTCCGCGGCTGGGAGCGTGTTACAAGCGATGCTTCGGGCGAGTCGCTTCATGCCTTGGAGCACGTTTACGTGCTATCATACGGTCAAGTCGCTCAGGGGCTCGGTGCGAGTTACTGCAGCACTACCGGTCGAGTCGCTCCAAGAACTGGCGTACGTTTACTTGCGATCTTTCGGTCGCATCGCTACGCGGTTGGGAGCGTGTTACAAGCGATGCTTCGGGCGAGTCGCTTCAAGCCTTGGTGCACGATTACGTGCTATCATTCGGTCACGTCGCTCCGGGGCTCGGTGCGAGTTACTGCAGCACTACCGGTCGAGTCGCTCCAAGTACTGGCGTACGTTTACTTGCGATCCTTCGGTCGCATCGCTACGCGGTTGGGAGCGTGTTACAAGCGATGCTTCGGGCGAGTCGCTTCAAGCCTTGGTGCACGTTTACGTGCTATCATTCGGTCACGTCGCTCCGGGGCTCGGTGCGAGTTACTGAAGCACTATCGGTCGAGTCGCTCCAAGTACTGGCGTACGTTTACTTGCGATCATTCGGTCATGTCGCTCCGGGACGCGGTGCGAGTTACTGCAGCACTACCGGTCGAGTCGCTCCAAGAACTGGCGTACGTTTACTTGCGATCCTTCGGTCGCATCGCTACGCGGTTGGGAGCGTGTTACAAGCGATGCTTCGGGCGAGTCGCTTCGAGCCTTGGTGCACGTTTACGTGCTATCATTCGGTCACGTCGCTCCGGGGCTCGGTGCGAGTTACTGCAGCACTACCGGTCGAGTCGCTCCAAGTACTGGCGTACGTTTACTTGCGATCCTTCGGTCGCATCGCTACGCGGTTGGGAGCGTGTTACAAGCGATGATTCGGGCGAGTCGCTTCAAGCCTTGGTGCACGTTTACGTGCTATCATTCGGTCACGTCGCTCCGGGGCTCGGTGCGAGTTACTGCAGCACTACCGGTCGAGTCGCTCCAAGTACTGGCGTACGTTACTTGCGATCCTTCGGTCGCATCGCTACGCGGTTGGGAGCGTGTTACAAGCGATGATTCGGGCGAGTCGCTTCAAGCCTTGGTGCACGTTTACGTGCTATCATTCGGTCAAGTCGCTCCGGGGCTCGGTGCGAGTTACTGCAGCACTATCGGTCGAGTCGCTCCAAGCACTGGCGTACGTTTACTTGCGATCATTCGGTCATGTCGCTCCGGGACGCGGTGCGAGTTACTGCAGCACTACCGGTCGAGTCGCTCCAAGAACTGGCGTACGTTTACTTGCGATCCTTCGGTCGCATCGCTACGCGGTTGGGAGCGTGTTACAAGCGATGCTTCGGTCGAGTCGCTTCAAGCCTTGGTGCACGTTTACGTGCTATCATTCGATCACGTCGCTCCGGGGCTCGGTGCGAGTTACTGCAGCACTACCGGTCGAGTCGCTCCAAGTACTGGCGTACGTTTACTTGCGATCATTCGGTCATGTCGCTCCGGGACGCGGTGCGAGTTACTGCAGCACTACCGGTCGAGTCGCTCCAAGAACTGGCGTACGTTTACTTGCGATCCTTCGGTCGCATCGCTACGCGGTTGGGAGCGTGTTACAAGCGATGCTTCGGGCGAGTCGCTTCAAGCCTTGGTGCACGTTTACGTGCTATCATTCGGTCAAGTCGCTCCGGGGCTCGGTGCGAGTTACTGCAGCACTACAGGTCGAGTCGCTCCAAGTACTGGCGTACGTTTACTTGCGATCCTTCGGTCGCATCGCTACGCGGTTGGGAGCGTGTTACAAGCGATGCTTCGGGCGAGTCGCTTCAAGCCTTGGTGCACGTTTACGTGCTATCATTCGGTCAAGTCGCTCCGGGGCTCGGTGCGAGTTACTGCAGCACTATCGGTCGAGTCGCTCCAAGTACTGGCGTACGTTTACTTGCGATCCTTCGGTCGCATCGCTACGCGGTTGGGAGCGTGTTACAAGCGATGCTTCGGGCGAGTCGCTTCAAGCCTTGGCGCACGTTTACGTGCTATCATTCGGTCACGTCGCTCCGGGGCTCGGTGCGAGTTACTGCAGCACTACCGGTCGAGTCGCTCCACGTACTGGCGTACGTTTACTTGCGATCATACGGTCGAATCGCTCCGCGGCTGGGAGCGTGTTACAAGCGATGCTTCGGGCGAGTCGCTTCATGCCTTGGAGCACGTTTACGTGCTATCATACGGTCAAGTCGCTCAGGGGCTCGGTGCGAGTTACTGCAGCACTACCGGTCGAGTCGCTCCAAGAACTGGCGTACGTTTACTTGCGATCCTTCGGTCGCATCGCTACGCGGTTGGGAGCGTGTTACAAGCGATGCTTCGGGCGAGTCGCTTCAAGCCTTGGTGCACGTTTACGTGCTATCATTCGGTCAAGTCGCTCCGGGGCTCGGTGCGAGTTACTGCAGCACTATCGGTCGAGTCGCTCCAAGCACTGGCGTACGTTTACTTGCGATCATTCGGTCATGTCGCTCCGGGACGCGGTGCGAGTTACTGCAGCACTACCGGTCGAGTCGCTCCAAGAACTGGCGTACGTTTACTTGCGATCCTTCGGTCGCATCGCTACGCGGTTGGGAGCGTGTTACAAGCGATGCTTCGGTCGAGTCGCTTCAAGCCTTGGTGCACGTTTACGTGCTATCATTCGGTCACGTCGCTCCGGGGCTCGGTGCGAGTTACTGCAGCACTACCGGTCGAGTCGCTCCACGTACTGGCGTACGTTTACTTGCGATCCTTCGGTCGCATCGCTACGCGGTTGGGAGCGTGTTACAAGCGATGCTTCGGGCGAGTCGCTTCAAGCCTTGGTGCACGTTCACGTGCTATCATTCGGTCACGTCGCTCCGGGGCTCGGTGCGAGTTACTGCAGCACTACCGGTCGAGTCGCTCCAAGTACTGGCGTACGTTTACTTGCGATCCTTCGGTCGCATCGCTACGCGGTTGGGAGCGTGTTACAAGCGATGCTTCGGGCGAGTCGCTTCAAGCCTTGGTGCACGTTTACGTGCTATCATTCGGTCACGTCGCTCCGGGGCTCGGTGCGAGTTACTGCAGCACTACCGGTCGAGTCGCTCCAAGTACTGGCGTACGTTTACTTGCGATCCTTCGGTCGCATCGCTACGCGGTTGGGAGCGTGTTACAAGCGATGATTCGGGCGAGTCGCTTCAAGCCTTGGTGCACGTTTACGTGCTATCATTCGGTCACGTCGCTCCGGGGCTCGGTGCGAGTTACTGCAGCACTACCGGTCGAGTCGCTCCAAGTACTGGCGTACGTTTACTTGCGATCATTCGGTCATGTCGCTCCGGGACGCGGTGCGAGTTACTGCAGCACTACCGGTCGGGTCGCTCCAAGAACTGGCGTACGTTTACTTGCGATCCTTCGGTCGCATCGCTACGCGGTTGGGAGCGGGTTACAAGCGATGCTTCGGGCGAGTCGCTTCGAGCCTTGGTGCACGTTTACGTGCTATCATTCGGTCACGTCGCTCCGGGGCTCGGTGCGAGTTACTGCAGCAATACCGGTCGAGTCGCTCCAAGTACTGGCGTACGTTTACTTGCGATCCTTCGGTCGCATCGCTACGCGGTTGGGAGCGTGTTACAAGCGATGATTCGGGCGAGTCGCTTCAAGCCTTGGTGCACGTTTACGTGCTATCATTCGGTCACGTCGCTCCGGGGCTCGGTGCGAGTTACTGCAGCACTACCGGTCGAGTCGCTCCAAGTACTGGCGTACGTTTACTTGCGATCCTTCGGTCGCATCGCTACGCGGTTGGGAGCGTGTTACAAGCGATGATTCGGGCGAGTCGCTTCAAGCCTTGGTGCACGTTTACGTGCTATCATTCGGTCAAGTCGCTCCGGGGCTCGGTGCGAGTTACTGCAGCACTATCGGTCGAGTCGCTCCAAGCACTGGCGTACGTTTACTTGCGATCATTCGGTCATGTCGCTCCGGGACGCGGTGCGAGTTACTGCAGCACTACCGGTCGAGTCGCTCCAAGAACTGGCGTACGTTTACTTGCGATCCTTCGGTCGCATCGCTACGCGGTTGGGAGCGTGTTACAAGCGATGCTTCGGGCGAGTCGCTTCAAGCCTTGGTGCACGTTTACGTGCTATCATTCGGTCACGTCGCTCCGGGGCTCGGTGCGAGTTACTGCAGCACTACCGGTCGAGTCGCTCCAAGTACTGGCGTACGTTTACTTGCGATCCTTCGGTCGCATCGCTACGCGGTTGGGAGCGTGTTACAAGCGATGCTTCGGGCGAGTCGCTTCAAGCCTTGGTGCACGTTTACGTGCTATCCTCCGCGCACGTCGGATCGGGGCGCGGTGCGAGTTACTGCAGCACTACCGGTCGAGTCGCTCCAAGTACTGGCGTACGTTTACTTGCGATCCTTCGGTCGCATCGCTACGCGGTTGGGAGCGTGTTACAAGCGATGCTTCGGGCGAGTCGCTTCAAGCCTTGGTGCACGTTTACGTGCTATCATTCGGTCACGTCGCTCCGGGGCTCGGTGCGAGTTACTGCAGCACTACCGGTCGAGTCGCTCCAAGTACTGGCGTACGTTTACTTGCGATCCTTCGGTCGCATCGCTACGCGGTTGGGAGCGTGTTACAAGCGATGCTTCGGGCGAGTCGCTTCAAGCCTTGGTGCACGTTTACGTGCTATCATTCGGTCACGTCGCTCCGGGGCTCGGTGCGAGTTAGTGCAGCACTAACGGTCGAGTCGCTCCAAGTACTGGCGTACGTTTACTTGCGATCCTTCGGTCGCATCGCTACGCGGTTGGGAGCGTGTTACAAGCGATGCTTCGGGCGAGTCGCTTCAAGCCTTGGTGCACGTTTACGTGCTATCATTCGGTCAAGTCGCTCCGGGGCTCGGTGCGAGTTACTGCAGCACTATCGGTCGAGTCGCTCCAAGTACTGGCGTACGTTTACTTGCGATCATTCGGTCATGTCGCTCCGGGACGCGGTGCGAGTTACTGCAGCACTACCGGTCGAGTCGCTCCAAGTACTGGCGTACGTTTACTTGCGATCCTTCGGTCGCATCGCTACGCGGTTGGGAGCGTGTTACAAGCGATGCTTCGGGCGAGTCGCTTCAAGCCTTGGTGCACGTTTACGTGCTATCATTCGGTCACGTCGCTCCGGGGCTCGGTGCGAGTTACTGCAGCACTACCGGTCGAGTCGCTCCAAGTACTGGCGTACGTTTACTTGCGATCCTTCGGGCGCACCGCACCGCGGTTGGGAGCGTGTACCAAGCGATGCTTCGGGCGATCCGCTCCAAGCCTGTTGCACGTTTACGTGCTATCATTCGGTCACGTCGCTCCGGGCTCGGTGCGAGTTACTGCAGCACTACCGGTCGAGTCGCTCCAAGTACTGGCGTACGTTTACTTGCGATCCTTCGGTCGCATCGCTACGCGGTTGGGAGCGTGTTACAAGCGATGCTTCGGTCGCGAGTCGCTTCAAGCCTTGGTGCACGTTTACGTGCTATCATTCGGTCACGTCGCTCCGGGGCTCGGTGCGAGTTACTGCAGCACTACGGGTCGAGTCGCTCCAAGTACTGGCGTACGTTTACTTGCGATCATTCGGTCATGTCGCTCCGGGACGCGGTGCGAGTTACTGCAGCACTACCGGTCGAGTCGCTCCAAGAACTGGCGTACGTTTACTTGCGATCCTTCGGTCGCATCGCTACGCGGTTGGGAGCGTGTTACAAGCGATGCTTCGGGCGAGTCGCTTCAAGCCTTGGTGCACGTTTACGTGCTATCATTCGGTCACGTCGCTCCGGGGCTCGGTGCGAGTTACTGCAGCACTACCGGTCGAGTCGCTCCAAGTACTGGCGTACGTTTACTTGCGATCCTTCGGTCGCATCGCTACGCGGTTGGGAGCGTGTTACAAGCGATGCTTCGGGCGAGTCGCTTCAAGCCTTGGTGCACGTTTACGTGCTATCATTCGGTCACGTCGCTCCGGGGCTCGGTGCGAGTTACTGCAGCACTACCGGTCGAGTCGCTCCAAGTACTGGCGTACGTTTACTTGCGATCCTTCGGTCGCATCGCTACGCGGTTGGGAGCGTGTTACAAGCGATGCTTCGGGCGAGTCGCTTCAAGCCTTGGTGCACGTTTACGTGCTATCATTCGGTCAAGTCGCTCCGGGGCTCGGTGCGAGTTACTGCAGCACTATCGGTCGAGTCGCTCCAAGTACTGGCGTACGTTTACTTGCGATCATTCGGTCATGTCGCTCCGGGACGCGGTGCGAGTTACTGCAGCACTACCGGTCGAGTCGCTCCAAGAACTGGCGTACGTTTACTTGCGATCCTTCGGTCGCATCGCTACGCGGTTGGGAGCGTGTTACAAGCGATGCTTCGGTCGAGTCGCTTCAAGCCTTGGTGCACGTTTACGTGCTATCATTCGGTCACGTCGCTCCGGGGCTCGGTGCGAGTTACTGCAGCACTACCGGTCGAGTCGCTCCAAGTACTGGCGTACGTTTACTTGCGATCCTTCGGTCGCATCGCTCCGGGACGCGGTGCGAGTTACTGCAGCACTACGGGTCGAGTCGCTCCAAGAACTGGCGTACGTTTACTTGCGATCCTTCGGTCGCATCGCTACGCGGTTGGGAGCGTGTTACAAGCGATGCTTCGGGCGAGTCGCTTCAAGCCTTGGTGCACGTTTACGTGCTATCATTCGGTCAAGTCGCTCCGGGGCTCGGTGCGAGTTACTGCAGCACTACCGGTCGAGTCGCTCCAAGTACTGGCGTACGTTTACTTGCGATCCTTCGGTCGCATCGCTACGCGGTTGGGAGCGTGTTACAAGCGATGCTTCGGGCGAGTCGCTTCAAGCCTTGGTGCACGTTTACGTGCTATCATTCGGTCAAGTCGCTCCGGGGCTCGGTGCGAGTTACTGCAGCACTATCGGTCGAGTCGCTCCAAGTACTGGCGTACGTTTACTTGCGATCCTTCGGTCGCATCGCTACGCGGTTGGGAGCGTGTTACAAGCGATGCTTCGGGCGAGTCGCTTCAAGCCTTGGCGCACGTTTACGTGCTATCATTCGGTCACGTCGCTCCGGGGCTCGGTGCGAGTTACTGCAGCACTACCGGTCGAGTCGCTCCAAGTACTGGCGTACGTTTACTTGCGATCCTTCGGTCGCATCGCTACGCGGTTGGGAGCGTGTTACAAGCGATGCTTCGGGCGAGTCGCTTCAAGCCTTGGTGCACGTTTACGTGCTATCATTCGGTCAAGTCGCTCCGGGGCTCGGTGCGAGTTACTGCAGCACTACCGGTCGAGTCGCTCCAAGTACTGGCGTACGTTTACTTGCGATCCTTCGGTCGCATCGCTACGCGGTTGGGAGCGTGTTACAAGCGATGCTTCGGGCGAGTCGCTTCAAGCCTTGGTGCACGTTTACGTGCTATCATTCGGTCAAGTCGCTCCGGGGCTCGGTGCGAGTTACTGCAGCACTATCGGTCGAGTCGCTCCAAGATCTGGCGTACGTTTACTTGCGATCATTCGGTCATGTCGCTCCGGGACGCGGTGCGAGTTACTGCAGCACTACCGGTCGAGTCGCTCCAAGTACTGGCGTACGTTTACTTGCGATCCTTCGGTCGCATCGCTACGCGGTTGGGAGCGTGTTACAAGCGATGCTTCGGCCGAGTCGCTTCAAGCCTTGGTGCACGTTTACGTGCTATCATTCGGTCACGTCGCTCCGGGGCTCGGTGCGAGTTACTGCAGCACTACCGGTCGAGTCGCTCCAAGTACTGGCGTACGTTTACTTGCGATCCTTCGGTCGCATCGCTACGCGGTTGGGAGCGTGTTACAAGCGATGCTTCGGGCGAGTCGCTTCAAGCCTTGGTGCACGTTTACGTGCTATCATTCGGTCACGTCGCTCCGGGGCTCGGTGCGAGTTACTGCAGCACTACCGGTCGAGTCGCTCCAAGTACTGGCGTACGTTTACTTGCGATCCTTCGGTCGCATCGCTACGCGGTTGGGAGCGTGTTACAAGCGATGCTTCGGGCGAGTCGCTTCAAGCCTTGGTGCACGTTTACGTGCTATCATTCGGTCACGTCGCTCCGGGGCTCGGTGCGAGTTACTGCAGCACTACCGGTCGAGTCGCTCCAAGTACTGGCGTACGTTTACTTGCGATCCTTCGGTCGCATCGCTTCGCGTTTGGGAGCGTGTTACAAGCGATGCTTCGGGCGAGTCGCTTCAAGCCTTGGTGCACGTTTACGTGCTATCATTCGGTCACGTCGCTCCGGGGCTCGGTGCGAGTTACTGCAGCACTACCGGTCGAGTCGCTCCAAGTACTGGCGTACGTTTACTTGCGATCCTTCGGTCGCATCGCTACGCGGTTGGGAGCGTGTTACAAGCGATGCTTCGGGCGAGTCGCTTCAAGCCTTGGTGCACGTTTACGTGCTATCATTCGGTCACGTCGCTCCGGGGCTCGGTGCGAGTTACTGCAGCACTACCGGTCGAGTCGCTCCAAGTACTGGCGTACGTTTACTTGCGATCCTTCGGTCGCATCGCTACGCGGTGGGGAGCGTGTTACAAGCGATGCTTCGGGCGAGTCGCTTCAAGCCTTGGTGCACGTTTACGTGCTATCATTCGGTCACGTCGCTCCGGGGCTCGGTGCGAGTTACTGCAGCACTACCGGTCGAGTCGCTCCAAGTACTGGCGTACGTTTACTTGCGATCCTTCGGTCGCATCGCTACGCGGTTGGGAGCGTGTTACAAGCGATGCTTCGGGCGAGTCGCTTCAAGCCTTGGTGCACGTTTACGTGCTATCATTCGGTCACGTCGCTCCGGGGCTCGGTGCGAGTTACTGCAGCACTACCGGTCGAGTCGCTCCAAGTAACTGGCGTACGTTTACTTGCGATCCTTCGGTCGCATCGCTACGCGGTTGGGAGCGTGTTACAAGCGATGCTTCGGGCGAGTCGCTTCAAGCCTTGGTGCACGTTTACGTGCTATCATTCGGTCACGTCGCTCGCTCCGGGGCTCGGAGCGAGTTACTGCAGCACTACCGGTCGAGTCGCTCCAAGAACTGGCGTACGTTTACTTGCGATCCTTCGGTCGCATCGCTACGCGGTTGGGAGCGTGTTACAAGCGATGCTTCGGGCGAGTCGCTTCAAGCCTTGGTGCACGTTTACGTGCTATCATTCGGTCAGTCGCTCCGGGGCTCGGTGCGAGTTACTGCAGCACTATCGGTCGAGTCGCTCCAAGTACTGGCGTACGTTTACTTGCGATCATTCGGTCATGTCGCTCCGGGACGCGGTGCGGGTTACTGCAGCACTACGGTCGAGTCGCTCCAAGAACTGGCGTACGTTTACTTGCGATCCTTCGGTCGCATCGCTACGCGGTTGGGAGCGTGTTACAAGCGATGCTTCGGTCGAGTCGCTTCAAAAGCCTTGGTGCACGTTTACGTGCTATCATTCGGTCACGTCGCTCCGGGGCTCGGTGCGAGTTACTGAAGCACTATCGGTCGAGTCGCTCCAAGTACTGGCGTACGTTTACTTGCGATCATTCGGTCATGTCGCTCCGGGACGCGGTGCGAGTTACTGCAGCACTACCGGTCGAGTCGCTCAAAGAACTGGCGTACGTTTACTTGCGATCCTTCGGTCGCATCGCTACGCGGTTGGGAGCGTGTTACAAGCGATGCTTCGGGCGAGTCGCTTCAAGCCTTGGTGCACGTTTACGTGCTATCATTCGGTCAAGTCGCTCCGGGGCTCGGTGCGAGTTACTGCAGCACTAGCGGTCGAGTCGCTCCAAGTACTGGCGTACGTTTACTTGCGATCCTTCGGTCGCATCGCTACGCGGTTGGAGCGTGTTACAAGCGATGCTTCGGGCGAGTCGCTTCAAGCCTTGGTGCAGTGCACGTTTACGTTCTATCATTCGGTCAAGTCGCTCCGGGGCTCGGTGCGAGTTACTGCAGCACTATCGGTCGAGTCGCTCCAAGAACTGGCGTACGTTTACTTGCGATCCTTCGGTCGCATCGCTACGCGGTTGGGAGCGTGTTACAAGCGATGCTTCGGGCGAGTCGCTTCAAGCCTTGGTGCACGTTTACGTGCTATCATTCGGTCACGTCGCTCCGGGGCTCGGTGCGAGTTACTGCAGCACTACCGGTCGAGTCGCTCCACGTACTGGCGTACGTTTACTTGCGATCATTCGGTCGAATCGCTACGCGGTTGGGAGCGTGTTACACGCGATGCTTCGGGCGAGTCGCTTCAAGCCTTGGTGCACGTTTACGTGCTATCATTCGGTCAAGTCGCTCCGGGGCTCGGTGCGAGTTACTGCAGCACTACCGGTCGAGTCGCTCCAAGAACTGGCGTACGTTTACTTGCGATCCTTCGGTCGCATCGCTACGCGGTTGGGAGCGTGTTACAAGCGATGCTTCGGGCGAGTCGCTTCAAGCCTTGGTGCACGTTTACGTGCTATCATTCGGTCACGTCGCTCCGGGGCTCGGTGCGAGTTACTGCAGCACTATCGGTCGAGTCGCTCCAAGTACTGGCGTACGTTTACTTGCGATCATTCGGTCATGTCGCTCCGGGACGCGGTGCGAGTTACTGCAGCACTACCGGTCGAGTCGCTCCAAGAACTGGCGTACGTTTACTTGCGATCATACGGTCGCATCGCTCCGCGGCTGGGAGCGTGTTACAAGCGATGCTTCGGGCGAGTCGCTTCATGCCTTGGTGCACGTTTACGTGCTATCATACGGTCAAGTCGCTCAGGGGCTCGGTGCGAGTTACTGCAGCACTACCGGTCGAGTCGCTCCAAGAACTGGCGTACGTTTACTTGCGATCCTTCGGTCGCATCGCTACGCGGTTGGGAGCGTGTTACAAGCGATGCTTCGGGCGAGTCGCTTCCAGCCTTGGTGCACGTTTACGTGCTATCATTCGGTCCTGTCGCTCCGGGGCTCGGTGCGAATTACTGCAGCACTACCGGTCGAGTCGCTCCAAGTACTGGCGTACGTTTACTTGCGATCCTTCGGTCGCATCGCTACGCGGTTGGGAGCGTGTTACAAGCGATGGTTCGGAGGTGTCGCTTCAAGCCTTGGTGCACGTTTACGTGCTATCATTCGGTCACGTCGCTCCGGGGCTCGGTGCGAGTTACTGCAGCACTAACGGTCGAGTCGCTCCAAGTACTGGCGTACGTTTACTTGCGATCATTCGGTCATGCTCCGCTCCGGGCGGCGGTGCGAGTTCTAAACAGCAGAGCACTTACCGGTTCGAGTCGCTCCAAGAACTGGCGTACGTTTACTTATCTTGCGATCCTTCGGTCGCATCGCTACGCGGTTGGGAGCGTGTTACAAGCGATGCTTCGGGGGAGTCGCTTCAAGCCTTGGTGCACGTTTACGTGCTATCATTCGGTCACGTCGCTCCGGGGCTCGGTGCGAGTTACTGCAGCACTACCGGTCGAGTCGCTCCAAGTACTGGCGTACGTTTCTT
>JAMYCR010000178.1:0-44850 GCA_028830335.1 Eucera pruinosa
CCTATTAAGCCGTATTATTTTCTTATCGTATTATGTTGCAAGTGTCATACCGAAACTGATACACATAGTACCGAAATCGCTGTAACAGCTCGTTCACATTAATTTTCCTTTACAATTCCCTATGTTCTTGCGAAGTCATTTCAATATCGTTCAAGATTCTCATTGTTTGGATATATTTTCATCGATTTATGCTTTAAAAATAAGAAGTCTGCCAAAAATGTTGATCATTGAAGCTTTGAACGGTCACGAATAATTTGGTGGTCACGCAAGAGTTAAGCTCCTGTTAGAATTGCTTCGCGTTTACGATACAACTATTTACTCACGTTCAACAATGATGCGTGTTTCAGCCTATTCAAGATCCTGACCCTGTTACTAATTGCGACCTTATGGATGGTCGCGACGCTTTCCTTACAATGGCTAGAGAAAGACATTACGAGTTCTCTTCCCTGAGGCGTGCAAAGTTTAGTTCCATGTCTATGCTATACGAATTGCACAACCAAGGTCAAGACAAGTTTGTTTATACTTGTAATAATTGTAAGAGTCACGTAGAGACGAGATATCATTGTACGGTTTGTGATGTAAGTATCCAAGTTATTATACCCGCTCACGTGTGTTTGACGCTCTTGTCAATCGATCTGACGTTATCGTTTATTGCAACAGGACTTTGGCCTGTGTGTAAGTTGTAAAAAAAAATGGTCATCCTCATCATATGGAAAAACTCGGTTTGGATTTGGATGATGGTTCATCGCCGGCCGATGCCAAACAAGCTAATCCACAGGTAACCCTATTTATCATTCGTTCTCTTGCAATGCGAATATTACGCGCCGCTCGTTTGCCAGCTCAATTAACTTCGCGAAACGAAAAGTAGAGAAATTAGTAACGCGATATATAATACATTCTTCCTTAAAATTTCTTTTAAAATATCATTGTTACTAGACCGTGGATCTTTATTAAATTCAAGTATCGTATGATCCATGCGTAAAGGAACAGATCTAAAATAAAAATTATTTCACCCGCCAAATATTATAAGTAGTTAAATACTTATAACAAGAAGTTTTCCCTTCCGGAAAGATACAAAAATTGACAAGAGCCGTTTTTGTTATTAACTCCTCCTCAATTGTTTATTATTTTGCGAGCAAAATATTTCTCTCGATAAATGGTGTCGTCGGGAATGTTGCGAATAAATTTGTAATTTTCCAACACAGGAGGCCCGTAAGCTTTCGATACAGAGATGTATTCAATCATTGGTGCACGCGTGCCAATGCAGAGATGCTAATTGCCGTCTAACGAGTTGCCTGAAGATGAAGAGAGTCGTACAACACACGAAGATTTGTAGACGAAAGACGAACGGTGGTTGTCCAATATGTAAACAATTGATAGCACTGTGCTGTTACCACGCTAAACACTGCCAAGAGAGTAAATGTCTCGTTCCATTCTGTTCGAACATTAAACATAAGCTAAAGCAACAGCAACTCCAGCAACGGCTACAGCAAGCGCAATTGTTAAGGTAATAAACTAATCGATTACTTACAATTCATTTCTCAGCGGCGGCGCCAGTCAAAGAGATTTCAACAAACTTATTACATTCTGATACTAATTTAACGGAGGCTAACTGCGCGTTCAATAATCGCTAGTAAACAGTTCTTTCTGTTCTAAATAATTATTAATATTAACTCCTTACGGTTCCAATATTTTTGGGATAAGTTCACAAACATCAAAATTATTTTCACTTGCATTATGATTCTTTATCTCTATTATTATATTTTTCCTCCTCTGCTCTTTTATCGGTGATGTTGTAATTCATTCAATTCCTCTCTCTCCTACATTTTCTTTATTTTTTCGTTTTTTGTTATGGGAGATGGTGAATGGAGGGAAGGTTATCGGAGAGCAAATGGGAATAGATTACAGTTTATAAGGAAAAAGTACGTAATTGGCAGGAAGATTGCGTGTTTGATCGGTTAGGGTCCCACCGTTTTTGACATAATTATAAAGATAAGTCACACGTATTGATATGATTGGTAGGGAACAAGAGACGCACGCACGAATTCAAGCATACCTCCCCCTTGTCTCTGTGCCGTCTCGCGATCAACTTACGAGCAGCGTGCGCTATATAAGTTGCACACGTTTGCCTATTTCAGGAGACGGATAGGGGTGATGAATACCAGACCTACAGGACCCGCCGGAGCGATGCAATCCGGGCAGCAGAGTTCGAACGTTACTATGACTGCTGGTGTCGCCATGAAACCTGGAGTCAGCCCCACCAATTTACCTTCGCCGCATCAACCTGGAATCGGTTTGAAACCCGGCACGCAAACACCGCCCGCCCATGTGCTGCAAGTTGTTAAACAAGTGCAAGAGGAGGCTGCAAGACAGCAGGCACCGCATGGTTATGGGAAAGTAACGCCGGGCGGTGGAGTCGGTGTTGGAGTTGGTGTGGGAGGACAAACGGGTGGCGTAATGCCTCCGCCTCAGATGCAACGGCCGATGCCTGTCCAAATGCCGAATCCCGGTGGTACGCATCTTATTCCAATGGATCAATGGACGGCAAGGTAAACTACTTAAACTTTTGAATACTATTGGCGTCTATTAGCGCTTATCTTGCACTGCTCACTGAAAACGATCATTTCACGTTTTTGGAAATAAATCATTAGCGACAATAAACACTCGGTAAATCTTAGTAAAATTATTGCAAACTTCCTTGCGTCTGCTGGACGTAAGCGAATTTTGACTCGAGATGTGTTGACTATTTCCATATACTTTTTAAAAACGCAAATGCATATTGACGAAAAAACCGAGCCGAATAAAATACCATTAATTATCTAAGCACACATTAAGAGATAGAATAATGGCTAGTTCGAGGAAAAAGTACATGAATGATGACGCATAACTTATTAGTGGTTTTCCTCGTACGGATTTCATCACCCGAAAACACTTTCTATATGGAGTTAATAGTGTATTATTATTTATTTATTTATTTAGTAGTACAAACAATACTTTAATATACATAACTTATAAATTAGTCGTAGGTAGACAAAAGATGAAGTACATTTTTAAATAAAATAACGTGTTTTCGTTCATGCGTCAAATTGACGCGAATCCGTAGAGATAGATATATAAGAAATATTTATGAACCTAGCGTTAAATATTCTAACGAATATTACTTTACTTTGATCACCTTATATCGACGTGCGTCACGAAGAGTTACACATTTCATGTTTTCTAGGAAGATTAGAACTTTAGGCTTCATCATCACGAAAAATAAGATGCTCATATTTTCGCGACGAAGAGTAGCACGTTATGATTTTTCGCGACGAAAACTTGCAGGTTTCAGCAGTTTGCCACGAAGACTAGCACGAATCGCTTGTAACCGCAAAAAGTAGAAATATTTATGTATATTTTCCATAAATGCACAAAAGTCCCTAATCTATTTAGAACGACGAATTACACTGTGTAGCGTGAACTATGGTCCGAACAGAACGAGTATACGCAACAATATTTCGTAACGTTTTACGGAACGTATAATATTTCAACAATCTTGCATTTATAAGGTTGATCTTTACTTGCAGTAGGTATCAGCCGAACGCGGTGATGCCGCAAAATCCCGCTTGAGGCAACAAGCGCTGCAGCAATGGATGCAACAGCAACAGCAGCAACATCAAGGCCAACCAGGAATGGCAATGCAACAAACACCGAGACAAGCGGTTCTCGGTGGTCCGGTTAGTCAGATTGGACCTCAAGCTCAAAGCACCATGCAGAGGCACGTATTGCAGCAGCTAATGCAAACTCTTAAGAACCCCCATACTCCTGAACAACAGAATGAAATACTTCAAATACTCAAACGCAATCCACCGATCATGGCTGCCTTCATCAAGCAACGGGTATGACGATTAACATATTTTATTATAATTAATGGCTGTCGTTGTTCTCGGGTTTATGACGATCGCTATTACACGTAATTTTTTTACTAAAAAGGCGCTTGCCCTTCAGCAACAAAGTGGTCAATACGCCGGAGGGATCGGCGGACCGCTGGTTCCTAATCAACCGCAACAACAACCTGGTTTGCAGCATATGATGTCTCAGCAGCAGCAGCAACAACAACAACAACACCAACAACAGCAGCAGCAGCAGCAGCAACATCAACAGCAGCAACAACAGCAAGGCAGAATGCAAATACAGGCGATGTTGAATCAACAGCAGCAGCAGCAGCAACAACAACAACAGCAACAGCAACCAGTTCAACAGCAAGCGCCGTGGTATAAGCAACAAATGTTGGTAATGCAAAGGCAACAAGCTGCTCAGCAGCAGCAGCAACAACAACAGCAACAACAACAGCAGCAGCAGCAACAACAACAGCAACAGCAACAATTTACACAACCACCGGCGCCACCTTACGGTCAACAACGACCCATAAGGCCATCCCTTCTTGGTAAGAATTATTTAGTTGTGGAGAAAACGAGATTCACGGAGCCGGTTGCCTCGTGGTCTAACGCTTGCCACGATTCCGCGTATTCTTCCCCAGGTTATGGTAGCTTTAGCGATCAAGGATACGGTCAGCCCGGTTTAAAACCTACACCACCCCCGGTACCTTCCCCGCAAGGTGTGATGGGACCACCAGGGATCTCTGTACAGCAACAGCTAATGCAGTCGGTTCGATCTCCACCGCCGATTCGATCTCCTCAACCAAACCCATCTCCACGACCGGTTCCATCTCCGCGCAATCAGCCAGTTCCTTCTCCCCGATCAGGGCCGGTACCATCGCCTCATCATCATCCGCCCCACGGTACACCGACGCATTCACCGGCTCACGAACTCGGCGGGCCAAGTGAAATGATGCTCTCGCAGTTGAGCGGTGGAACGGGTGCACCGACCGGTCACCCTGCTACCATGCCCCATCATCCGTCTCCGGCTCCACCGCCGACTAGTGGCACGGACTCCAGTGAAGTGACGCCCATGACGCCGCAAGATCAACTTTCCAAGTTTGTCGAAGGATTGTAGTGACTGTTAGTGAAGTCGGTCAATAATACGAGTGACTACTACTACTACGTTAGTGGGCGAACGATGATCTCGCATCGCGTAATGTCAACCGTTTAGAAGGACGGTCGCTGTTCCATCTCTCTCTCTCTCTCTCTCTCTCTCTCTCTCTCTCTCTCTCTCTCTCTTTCTTTCTCTCTCTATCTATCTATCTATCTCACTCTCTCCCTTTTGTCATGAGAACATACACACAGAGAGAGAGTAGTAACCTGCATCCGTTCTGCGTTCCTAAGCTTCGTGGAGATCAGGTACAACTACTTACGTCCGGTACCCTGACCAATTGCTGATGACGTTCAGAGACCACAGAGTCAATCGGTGCGATCGGTCGGTTGGTCACAGTTTGTCAGTCAGTCAGTCAGAGTACCAATGGTGCGACCAAATTAATCCGGATGACGCGTGTTTCCTCTTTCTATCTCCAAGTTAAGGTGCAGGAGCGATACAGCGTGATGTGGTGCTGCTTAGATGCTCCGCGAAGATTCTACAGCTGGCTCAATGGACACTTTGAACTTACGTTAAAAAAACAAACGAACACTGTATTCTCGTACCTCAACCTCGGCTCCCCCAAATCCGAGAACCGGTGGAACGACGAGAAAGAAAATTATTTGAAACTTTACACACAGCAAATCAACAGAGACTATCGATACGTTCTGCCCCCACCCGTCACACCCGCCCCGTTAAAGAAAGTACACACGTGAACACGTACATTGAGACACATAAGGACACACAAACACACACGCATACACACTGGTAATACGAAAGAAACACAGACACGCTATGTCCCTGACCTATCTTTTATTCCCCTTACACATGACCTTTCCATCTATACCACCTTCCCTCGCTGCTGCTCGTGCAGGCTGAGTGAAATCGTACAAATGTGTTGTGTATACTTAACGTTAATTAATAATTAATAGTTCAAATATTATTAGCGTAGCGATTATATGCAGTTATTATATACCACTATTATTATTATCGTGACGAGATGCAAAGTATATAAACAAGAGAGAAAACAAAGAAAGGACTGTATGAAACGGAAAGATATTTGAAGAGAAGAAGAAAAAAATAAGAAACCAACAACATTGTGTATGTAAGGAAGGGAGAACAGAAAAATTTAGTGGAAAGTTAAGTAATGTTAACTTAGGCTAATTTGTTATTAAGAGATCGCTACGGTTACCGAAGGTTGTACCTTAGCGCCATTAAATTTTATGGATCATTCTGAAAAATTTAATCCTCATAAAAAGTAATCTGCTGAATCGTTCGATGGGAGGAAAGAAAAAAAAAAAAAAAACGATTCTCCGAATGACCGGACAGAGCCGAGACAACGCGGATTAACGGTGTCGCAACCAAAAAAAATATAACAAAAAAAAACGAAGTAGAAATTCACGGACAAGCTGCTATTTGCTAGTATGGGAGGATTTATATAAATCGTGTTAATTTTGACAACAACATCAACAACAACAAAAAAAAAAGGAAATAAAACAACGACAAGTTTTTCAAATCGAGGGTCCAACATGTACAGTTCAATCAAAATATGTAGCTACGAAGCGTAACCGAAAAAACGGACCCCTCGCGTGAAAAACGTTCTTGTACGTACTATAATAGTATTACGCTAATAATAACAAGTATTACTAATTGCCCTCTCTATTATGAATTTATTATTAATATTATTACTATTATTATAATTATTATTGATTCTTAATAATTATTATCATTATTATTATTATTCGTACGGTTATTATTATTACCATTACTACTATCATTAACGTTACTACGAGGAAAAATTCAAAACGTATAAGTATAGTGTAATAATTCGGGAAAAAAGCGAGAAAGGGATCCACACACGCGTTTATTAATTATTATTATGCTTACAACGGATTAACCATCCGTGTACGAATACGATTAGAGACACGTGAGCGAAAAAGAAAAAGAGTAAAAGAATGCATACACACATGAAACAGATACACGTACACACGTACATGCCGACACTACGTGACTATGCCAGTGCTGTATCATAGTAAACTGTAAGCGTAACTTTTCCTTCCTCTTTTTTTTTTTTTTTCTATTTAAATGACTAGCTGACGATGATGATGATGATTATGATGATGATGATGATGATTGCTGATGATGATGATGATGATGATGATGCTGATGATGCTGATGATGATGATGATGATGATGATGATGATGATGATGATGATGATGATGAGCGGAAAAGTGTGCTTCGAAAGTCCGTATCGTCGGGTATTTTTTAAATACACGGTGTACAATGTGTAGCTACCATTGTAATCAAGCTATAGCTGATTTATAGTCGTAATCACAATTACGTAACGACAAACATACATACACGCAACGCGCTACCGGTGTAACGCATTAAACGCGACGGTCCGATTCGAAACGAAAACCGGAGAGATTTTATGATCCGTTTGAAAATGTAGCTAACAACTTATTATTATTATTACTATTATTATTATTATTATTATTATTATTATTATTATTATCTTTATTATTAGTATTATTATTATTGCCCCTCGACGAAAATGTACTTCTTCACACGTTCGATACACTTACTACGATACTTTATACATGTACATACAGTATAACACACTTTATAGTTTCTCTTTTAAGTTCGTTAACCCTTTCGCTGCGGCGGATTTTATCGCGTTGAATGCCAGACGAATTTTGTACGAATTTTTTGTGATTTCACCTGTTCTAACAGGACACATTGTAATAATTAGAAATCTATATTAATCACTTGCGCTGGTAATTATTTAGCGAGTACCTGTGATAAACCCATCTATAACACGTTGCAGCAATTTGACACTTGAAATTGTTCCTATAAAATTTTCCGTTCGATTTTTTACAGTTAACCGCGTGAAACGTACTCGTAACAATTCTTCATTTACCGTATATTTATTAATTTGCGAAGTTTCACAGCTTTTTTTTGTAGCTCTAATGGATTACTAATCGACGTGTATGATACGTTATTCCGGCGCAAGTGATCGAGTGAAATATTGGTACAACTAATTGCAGCCGTGTTTCTTTTTCCAACTACACGCGGTATTTTTTTTCTACGAAGTAAAAGTCGCCAACGATAATAGTAGGTGTACAAATTAATTCCGAGCCTCCAGAATTCCATAAGTTATTCAATATTTATTCGCAAAGGATCGAATGCAGTTCTAGTATTCGGAATTTTCAGCATTTACGTACGTACGAAGCTAATTCGTCACTTGAGGAACAGAAACGTAGCGATTTCCAATTGATAAAAATGCCAAGAGTTTAAAGATAAAGGCATTAATTTAAATATTAATTTGTACACCTAATGCGTAAGATGATACAGACGAATCTAATTCGTTTTCTGGAATCATTTTCCATATAACCAATAGTCTCGAGAATATTTCGAGTTCCAGTATATCGTTGCTGTAGCACCAGTCATTGAAGTCTCCAGAAGTGTGATAGTCTACTTGATTCGAATGTTTTAGTTAACCGTGGCATTCAACGCGTTAATCGAACGATACAAAAAAGAAGTCGCAAAACAATGAACCAAGTTACGTTAAATTCATATTCTTCTTCCGATTCTTTGCTACTTAGGCAAAGAATTGAAGGTGTCTCGAGAAGCCACGAGTGTTTCGGATGACTGCGAATAATCGGCCAAAGGTGTCGCTAAAATTTCTTAAATGCCTATTAGGCGCCGATAGCAGTGAAAGGGTTAAGAAAAGAATTTTTGTTTACGAAAGGGAACAGAGAAAAAAAAAAGAATGAAACATCAACGAACTAGTAGTGAACGTGCTTTGCCTTGGAAAATTTTTTAATCGTCGGGTTTTGAAGGGGGTGGGGGTAAAGTTTAACACAAAAGAAAGAAAGCAACGAATCGATCTTGTTTCATTTAATTAAGGCGGAAATTCAAAGGATCCTTGTTTCATATTATTTTTAAGATTTCGTTTTTTTTTTTTTATTTAACGGAAATCGCTGACATCGCCAAGACACATTCCTTTTGTTACGCATTATCTTTCTCTCTTCTTTCTCCTCTCTCTCTCTCTCTCTCTCTCCCCCTTTATCTATCTTACTCTATCTCTATCCATCTTTTGTTTTGTTTAATACGTGTTTTTATTTTGTACAAAGAAACGCCTTAGATTCATGCTCTCAAGATCGTGTGCGAAACGAAAGAAACGCAGAAGAGAAGAAGGGAAAACGATTAGCATTGTGTAGTATATATAGCGAGACGATATCGGAATCGAGCGGATCAAACTGTTTTTGTATCGGTTTTTAGAAACGAATCGAATCATGCGCGCATCTCATGTATTTACCACGATCAATTCTATAAGAAAAACCAAGTGAGTTAAAAACGGTAATAGCAAAGTAAAAATTGATTACGCAGACTAACCGAGGTTACGCAAAACGAAGGAAAAAAAAAAGAAAAAAGAAACCAATACGGACGGAAAACGACAAAAAAAAAAAAAAAAAGATTTTAATAGTGAAAGAAAAAAAAAAAAAAAAAAAAAAAGGAGAGTAATCGTAACGACGAAAACCCAAAAGTATTTGGCTTAGTATGGCTGTGTTTAGGGCAGTGTTGTAAATCTGAAAGTGGTATACCTTTTGTGGTAGTAACTCTTTAAGTGCGGACGTTCGAACGCTGCCGCGCGCCAACTCCGATGGATCGCGATCTATAACGATCCTATCTATTTTATCCATTGATTTTAATCGGTAATCACGCGATCAATTATCAGGCGTACGCAAAAGCTTCGATCTTTTACTTCGCCACTTCGTTGCCCGCGAATCGATTTTCATTTTTACGTTTCTTTGCCACGGAACTCTAAAAGGTGGATTCGAAAAGGGGGAGAAGAACTTGCAAGATTAATTTCTAACTCCTATGTTACACGTGAACTAATGTAATGAATAGACTAGAGAACTTTTGCGTATACGTGATAATTAAGTGAACGAAGACACGACGGTTGCTTTGCGGATCGGATTCGTCCGCGCGCGAATCTTGAAAACTAATCTGCGCGTTGTGTATATGCAAGAAATAAAGGAAAGTTAGGGTGCCCTCTTTCTCGAGTTGCTTCGAGGACAGTTGTAAGTGTAAAAAATGAATCTTAAATGTGCTCGAACGCTCGCGACGAAAGGGACGGGCTCTCCTCGTATACATACAAATATATTCGCGGTGAACTGCTTCCGTGAACGGCGGCGATGAAAAGCTATAATAAAAAAAACGATCGAAAAAACGGAAGCGGTTGGCGCAAGTTCCGTGATCCACGTTGGCACGCGCGGGCGTTCGGTGGCAATTTATTATTGTAACGAGAAGCGAATGATACAACGCTATATATAAATATATATTATACGACTTGTTTTCTTTTTTATATTATCGAACAACAATATAGGCCGCGCGGTTATATCACGATGGAGAATAAACCATTATGGATTAATTAATTAATTAATTACCCGATATAGACGATAACTGCAAGGGAAAAAAAAAGCAAAAGATTACGAACACATAATAATTAATTATTATTATTATTATGATTATTATTATTATTATTATTAATTACGACGCTATGATTATCGAAATACCGACTATAGAGTACTACTTTTTATTATGACATTTCGTAAATAGGGAATTGATTATCTAATTAAAGAATAATGAGACGCAAGTGTAACATTTATCCCCCCAAAGAAAAAAAAAAAAAAAAAAAAAACAGAATGAAAGAACACACACCAATTTTTCATCCCTACGTAAAGTCTATCGTTTCTTTTTCCCCGGGGGAAAGAGTCGTTCTCTTCTCGAGAGGGGCGGAGAGAAACGGAAGTCTCTCTCATTTTCTCTCGATCCAACCTCCAATCCCTCCTTCCCTCCCTTCCTCCCTGTGAAATCCTGATCCAACACTGCATCGGTCACGATAAATGTTGTACAATATTTAATAATGATGCGCGTTCCTTTAATTTATTTTGTTGTCGATGGGATTCTCGTCGTTCTCGCTGAACGAGACAAAAGACACACTTATCATCGTCGCCACTCGAAAGAGATACGTTTTCCCTGTATTTTCTGCTGTAAAGAGACCGTTCCGCAGAGTGACTTAGGAAAAACTTTAGTTGAAAACGTCTTTGTTTCACTCCCCCTCATATCCGCCCCCTCCCAATTCCCCCCGAAATGTTTTTGCTATTCCTTTTGTAAAACGCATGAGAAACGTTTTTTGTAAAATAAATAAGTTTGGTTTAGAAAGCGGTGAAACAGAATAAGAAACAAACAAAAAAAAAAAAACAAATGCTAGCCTCGCGATCCGCTCGCGGAGAGGGAAAATTGAATTTAGGTTTTTGCTACAGTTTTTATACTCTTGGACGTAAATGGAAGAAAGAAAAGAAGAAAAAAAAACGAGTAAAAAAAAGGAAGAAGAAGAAATAATAAGAACAAGTAAAAAGAAAAAGACTTCGTTTTTCTCTTAACGATTTGTAACGTAGATAAGGAAACTGTATGTTGATGTTCACGAATATTTAACCCGAAATATTGTTACATTATTATTAAAAAAGAAGTTTTAAAAATACATTCCATTTTTATTTTTCTCTCAGCTCAGGTTCTACATATGTATGTACATACGTGTATCGAAAGACCAAGATCCTTCGTAAAGAAAAGAAAAGAAAAACAAAAAAACAGGGGAAAAAAAAAAAGAAGAGGGTATTTCTTATCGATAGTATTTATATAATCACACGAAGAGTTACTAAGGAAAGAAACGAATTATTTTTATCTTATCTTCCGGACAGAGCAGAGCGACCTTCTTATCCGTGTACATCGAAAACACTTTCATTCTTTGTCATTGCGCGTGTATCCCTTAAATAAAGTATTTAAATATTCACAGTGTAAAAAGAACTAAAGTTTTTCTGTTTCTCGAACTCTGTGTTTTACATTATCGCCGCCTTATTACTCGCTCTCAATCACCGCTAATTTTGTCCGCACCGAGAACTTCGTTTCCAAAAATCGCATCGATCTTTTATTTGTTACTTATTTATATGCCTTTTGTACATTTATTTCGAACCCGATCTCGTTTCTCGCCACGTGCGCTCGATGGTGCTCTCTTTCGAACTTCCCCCCCCCCCCCCATTCTCTTTTTCTCTAACAACTTCTACCGTTCGCATATTTTATACGATACTTGTAAATTCGGGTACGAAGCTATATGTATGTTATTACGATTTGCGTTGAAAGACGCGCGCGTACCCTTGTCTCGGCCTGTCCGACAAGTTGCGCAGATTTCCAATCGATACGTTCGCATCGGCATCTATTGGGAAATACGATGCGATTCACGATATACGAGAAATTAGAGCACCGAATAGCAGACCTGAGCAAATTTCCTTTGAAATAACAATGACGGTATTTGAAAATAAAAATGCTATCGATTCGTTTGAGTTTTGATCCGAGTTTAAGAATTCAGGGGATCTTTTGGTGGTGCACCTAATAATTAAGCGTGGAACGATTCAACTGATTTGAAATTGTAGCGAAGAAATTAACAAACGTGAAATTCGACAGGTTGAAAAGGAAATACCTAATATGGAACACTTTATCAAGTTTGTAAAGGAACCTCGGTAAACTTTATTTTTGTTATGAACTCATTTTTGACCAGTCGTACTTGATACAAAAGCGATGAATGATATAAAAGTAATACTCTTTGATTTACCTTCAAAATTCTCTATTTAATTATCGAGATTCCATAAAGTTCCATATTACATGCGTTTACCCTAATTTTGAAGATATCGAATAACTCCACAATTATCGCAAATAATCGTAACGTAAAACAACGTGTCATTCGAAATAGTATTTCAAGTAATTATAAAGTAAAGTAAAAAATATGTTATTTGAAATAGTATTTCGTACAATGTTACTTCGAAAGTGATCACAGGCTTGAAAGTAATTACGAAACAAAATAACATTATTTGAAGTATATTGAAATACTTCGAATAATGCATAGTCAGATATGCCCAGATTTGATACTCGGTACGTACACGTAGATTAATATTTCCACGTTGAAAACGCGCGATTTTGCTGTTTAAGTTCCGATGCGAACGTACGAAACTAACGAGGACTTGTATTTGAGTTCCGTCGACGATACGGAATCAGAAAAATGTGCTGGCTTCCGAGAAAAGGAGCGATAAATACTTTACGCGGACTCTGCTTTGGTTTACCTCGTTTCGATATCGGACGAAGTCTTATCGGTAGCCGAATATGGGACTAAAACTGTGCAACGAACTATAACGCGGTTTCCCTTTTTCCCCGTTTCATCGCAAATCCCTCTAATCTGTTCTTGCGTTCGCCAAGTCGAGTCTCGTTTCCCTAGATGCTAAGAGAAACTAATCTTCTTTATCCGATTGCAGCGCGTAAAATGTAACAACGTAAACGAAATGCTGGCACGTAAGAGTTATACATAATATGTGTATATATTTATACATACGTACCATTTAAACGCAATATGAGAAATCTGACGAAATAAAGTTTACGTATAATTATTTGAATACTGGACAATTGTACCTGTACTAATTATATGTTCTTCTCAGACACAAACACACAACACCTTTCTCGCGAACGTTTCAACGTCTTCGGAATCTTGTTGCGATCGATTGTGGATCCTGGATCGAGCGTAGCCTTATTTATCATACCATCGACTAAGGACAGGATAGACCACCCATTTATAGGAAACGTCATAAATTTCGAACTGAAATTGAAAAAAAAAAAAAAAAAGCAGAGGTGTATTTTACGCCTCTTACGATTTAGAACGGTTCGTTTAATAATTATGCACGTATGTATATTCAATTCGACCATCGAAGTTGGTAATGTTAACGTTCTATAATGTCACGGTAAAAGTAAACGAAATTTGAGTTACAGAGGGTTAAATGATAGACGTGCAATACGTATGAAGATATACTTCTATCCACGTTATTATAGATCTGAATTTTACGGATCACGCACGTCGAAGACGATTACGCGGCGAAATATTTATTTATAATTCCCATCGTTTTGAAGAGACTGTTGTCTTATTCTAGTCTAAATTATTAACGTCGTGTGCGGCATTAAAATGATAAGGGGGCCAAGTAGTAGCCCCCTAATGATTCTGTATAACAATGGATAGTCTGTCCAATGCTTCGTCGATGGTAATAGCTTACATCTCGACCGAGTGACTTAATTCGTTATGTTTATCTACTTTTTACGAACTCAGCCAGTTTTAAGTGACACAATCGCGATTGCGAATGGGTTAACATCTAAACCAGCGTGACGAGCAAGCCGCGGCTTTGTCTTTGTCTTTCACGCGAGACAATTGTTTAACCCTTTGCACTCCGTTGGCGCCGCATAAATCTTCTCAAAAGTGAAAGAAGTTTAAGGTTTTCCATTCGTTCCCGCGAACTCAGTTTTCATTTCTTTCGTAGCAAAGGAAATTAACACATTGCGCGCGGGTCACGAGATATCTCGTTTCAATACTTTCCTATGCACGCCTACGAAATGGCGAAAGAGTGAAAAAACATAATCAGAATTACTGTTACATTGGGAAGAATTTATTGTTTAAAAACCAGTGTTCCAATCGACTAGTATAACTTGTATTAAAACTTTTGATACAGAGCACCGTACGCAATGTGTTGAAAATAACTTTAACAACTTAATGATACTTTAAATTACAAGTTAGACTTGTTCCGTTGGAACTTGATCGTTTGGCTTCCAATAGTTGCCGCGTCTAACTTGTAATACCATGGACCGCGAAAGTCTACAATCCAAGATACTTCAAATTGTTACAAGATCCAGAAAAGGATGTTGAAGTTACCGATAGACCGTATTATTGAAATAGTTAAAAGGTGCAAAGGGTTAATTGGAAGTTTCGGGGGAAAATAGACGCGTGTTACAGACGGAGTGCAAAGGGTTACGAGGATTCTCGGTTTCTTTCGTTTGACCAAAGTCCGAAGCGATTGCTGCCCGCCGGTTTTTCCTTGTTGGACGATATCGTTGGACGGATAACAGAGAAGGAGGAAGTTCAGAGTCCCTGTTCAGATCTATACGTACGTTTATACGATATATTTATACTAATTCATACGTTATATTCTATATACATATTGTACACACACGCACAGACACAAACACAAACACAGAGACACACACACACACATTCAAACGTTAACGCGGTGTACGGCGTGTAAACGATATTACAGTGGTCGCGGAGGAATCGCGCCTCCGTAGACGAAGAAAGCTCAATGTATAGACGGTGTATAGATTATTGTAGCGAATAGCGAGCTGTGAAAGATTTTCTAAGTGTTCCGAGAGAGAGAGAAATGTACGCTTCGTAAATCTCGGTAACGGCCACGCTTCCGCGTTTGCAGGTATCGCGCTACAAATTAACCATTTTGCAGGTCGAATTCACCATTTTGCGAATCAAATTCCTCAACCAAATCAAAGCGGAAGTTTTAGTCCGCGACACTTAAACGTATTCGATATCTGGCCGTTTAAAAGAACAGTTTACCCACCCCTGCGTTATAGCAAGTTACGCGTCAAGTATCTTTACAGTTTACATATTTATGCTCGTAACTATTAGACTGCGGATTTTCGTGCATTCGTGGGAAACTTGAGTTGGCAAAAGGCTGCAGAATGTACAGAAGGTGGACAAGTATACAAAATATCCGAAGCGCGTGTTAAAGTACACGATACGATGTGTAAAAGATGAAACAGATTCGTGTCAAAGAATTCTGCTTATAAAAATATGAATTCGCATAAAAAGTACGCAATCTAGTAATTGTAGATTGACGCACAAGTATTAGAAAAATATTTTGATGCGTATCTTTGCGTTGCAATCACGTTTTGCATTTTTCAACCCTTTCGATACTAATTGTAAGAGTGACTATAGTCAGCCATTATTAATACTAAAGGCGATTATGGTCATCCTTCGAAATTTCGTATTAGTTAAAAAATCTGGCTTAGCATAGGAGAATAGTTTAATATTCTTAGGTTTTAATAGATAGTTTAATACTCGTTAAGTATTAATTGGGTTAAAAAATTAATAGCTAGCAGAATGGTAAATATTATATTGTAAATTCGTAGCTGAATCGTCTTATACAGTCTTAGCACAATGGCGACCAATTTCGCCGTAGCGAAAGGGTTAATAGTGCATTTGCAGTTGATTTCATTTTTATCATTAACGAGGAAATTTGGGATTCAAGATTCACGCGTTAAAACCCCTTGCCTTATAATAACGAGTTACACTCGTGGTGTAACCTGTGCGCAAGTTACGATGAAAACACGCTGCATTTTTTCGTAAACTTTTATCTACTTAATTTCAACTTGTAAGACTGTAAAATTGAGGACTGCTGAGTTGAAATTAAGTATAACATTTTGGTGTTTTGCATTCGACTCGATGTTACAGTAGAAAGTAACCAACATTCTACCAAATAGTCTTCGTAAAATTGGTAAGCCAAAGGGTTAATAAACGTAACGAGGATAATAAACTTAAATTAGTTTACGCGTTAACGAAGACGCGGAAATTTCATTTGGATAACTTAACGCGTAAAATTAGATTTCAAGTTGATAACTTGGTTCGCAGAAAGTTAAATCTGATTTTAAGTTAGTAGCTAAAATTAGACTTCAAATTAATGTAACTCGATAGGCAAATTGTTGAATTTGATTCTAAGTTAGCAATTAAAATTAAACTTCAAGTTAACAGCTTGATTTACGGAAAGTTGAATTTGATTCGCGAAAGAGTGAATGCGATTGGCAAAGAGTTGAATTTAGAGTGGAAAATCTGTGGAGCGATCGAACGATACGAGGAACGTTTCGAGTAAGTACATTAAGCGGAGCAATATTCGTCCAATGGAATAGATTTAACGAAACGAAACTGTATAACTAACGCAAGATCCACGCGTACGCGATCCTTCGTTTTATACCGTATTTACGAGTCAAATAAATGTATGTACTTGTCTGTAAAATGTATCGCAACTCCTTTTGTACTGTATCAACAACGCGACTTTGATAGTGAGCCATTCCACACGTGAAACGCGTTTCTTGTATTTATTGTAAAACGGACCCTGATTTACGCTATTCGTTCACAACTTTGTACGACCCCCTCTATGTATGTACATGTTTCGTTTTAACATCTGGTTTGCGACACCGATACTACCTTCGCGACGGAATTGTATAGCAAACAAAAAAAAAAAAAACAAACAAAATATTTAATAAACGATTTATGGATTATTCGACTTGGGATTATTATCTTTATATAAGGTTGTTCGGAAAATTCGCAGCGCCTTCGATAACATTCACTTCTGCTACGATCAAATAGTGGGGCATTATTTTTTACGAACTTTAGTTATTAGGTGTGCCGGAAAGTAATGTCGTTTATTCTTAACAAACTTCGTTGTAAATTTCCAAACACGTATAAATATACTAATCGTTAAGACTCTAGATGTTCGTGTAAATTCAGATCTTTATAAACGATACTAAAGAAGCGAGATCTGAATGGATTATTTCACCCTCTAAATATAATTTTCACGTTACTTTCCGCTACCCCTAATCCATAATAGTATTTTTAATCTGAACAAATCTGAACACGTAATGGACAACACGTAGCTAAAAGCAGGGGCAACTTTTTCCATCGAACAACACTGAGCAACCTAATGTTTCAATAATGAGGTAGAAAGGATTGTTAATCGTTGCCAAGGATATTCTACTATTAGCGTTTATTGCAGTGTTTCTCATGGTCATAGAAGAATTTCAATTCGTCATGAAAAGGTCCTTCGTGTACCTTGTTCTTATTAATGGTATTGTACGTATATTCGGACAATGATGTTAAAATAAAAACGACGCTAGATTTTTTTTTAAGATTTCGCGGCACACCCTTTGAGAAACACTGGTTTACTGTAATGTATTGTAAAACTTTATTAACACATTCAAGACCTGAAATGTAGTCCTACGTTGTCTTAAATTCTTTAGCTCGGTACCGGAAACGTAGTCTTACATTGTTTCATATTTTTTATAGCTGTGAATACCGCTAACGTTATCCTACGACATTTTAAAATCTGTAGCTGATAAGACATAATACAAATGAAAACCACAATCCTTTTACTTTCGTACCAGCGCATATTACGTTTGAGCGTTTCTCTAAAATATCTCTACGAACTTTCCGAGCAACCTAACAAAATGGCCGCGGCAACGTTTGCGTTTCTATCCCGCTTGCTTTCATGCAAGGCGACCCTCCTAAAGAATATTGCTAATCAGAAACGAAGGCTAGGTTTAAATATCGATCGGCGTCTACCGCGTTAAGCATTGAATTGCAAATTAGCTCAGCGATATCCCGTACTTTGTCCTTCGTTCAGCTGTAGCCTGTAGACCGTATAGCTATTCAGCCCCCTAATTACCTACAGTTATTGAGTTTCGAGTTTAAAAGATAATCGCTTATAATTGCTACACGGCTATTCTTCGTCGACACGCGTTTTGCAATTAAACATGATAAAGAGAGAAAGAAGAGTTTATTGTATTATCGTTTGTTGCAATTTTGTGCTTGTAACCGTTTACGTAAATAAGCTCCGCTAATATGAAAATATGCGCCTCGCGTTAACGAACGTCAGTATTATTCATTTAGCGCGAGAAATTGCGAGATTCGAAGGCGCGAGTCGATCGAAATTTCTGGAATGTGTTCCAGTATAACCTGAATATCGCGAATGCTAATTTGTGTGAAAACAATGGATTGCAGTACGCTTTCAAGCGTAAAAATTTCATAGAACGATCAATCCTACTGTTTCACTTCTTTCAATTATTTGCGTGCAGATCGAACTTTCGTGATTTATTTAGATACACGAATCCTCGTACTAATGCTAGATCGAATTTAAAGATAATTTCAAAACTGTCGCGGCAATTCCTTTGTGTTCACTTGTAGAATAACATTTCCTCTTACTTTAAATCCTTCAATTATGCGCGTATCGATCAAATATTCATATTTATCTACATATATACATGAATATTACGTATTGACACCAGAACGGATTTAAAGACAATCTGGAAACGACTGCGCCGATTCCTTTGTGCTCACTTATAAGACAAACTTTGCTATCATTCGCGTGCGGATCGAAGTTTCATAATTTCGTTGTATACTCGAATTCGGGTATTTATGCTAATTCAAAACGAATCCGTGAACTATCGTGGAAATTTCTACGCGTCCACTTTTATGAAACTAAAGTGAGTACTTTCAACTGGAACGTGCCGCTGCGCCGTTGTGGTGTTCAGGTCAGGTCACGAGACGGCGATGTGTCATGTAGCTTTGTTAATCGTATGAATCAAAACAAATTTTCAACTCGCCTCGTCGGAGTGATTCAGGGATTCGATGTAAAGTTTGCTTGCGACGTTGGTAATTTGGTGACGATCGGATGCGGTGCATACGGGCTTCGAAATGCGTGTGTCATGTTTGCGGTGCTTGACATGGCTTGGCATGCGTGGCCAAGATGGTGGTGGTAATGGAGGCACGGACGACGATAGTCGGGATTTCTCTGCGTGTCATCGTCTCTCGCTTCAGTGTTCTTTTCTAATTCTACCTTAGCTCCTCGGAGGGGTGTACATACGTCGTTGATGATGCACGTCGGTGGTGGGAAAGCGTTGATGTGTTAGTCGGTTGCATTCATCGAAGAGAGATCGGTAGACGGTCGGTATATCTGTAAGATCGTTGCTGCGCCGTCCAAAAATAGATAAATGAACGACGAGCGTGCCATCCTTGTTGTCGGTGGTTCCACGCACTCCTCGTAACAATGCACGATTATTAAAAGGTTCGTGGCCAACGCCAGATAGGAATGGAGGTGCACCAAACCAGCCAAGAGATCGTGCACGAAGGGTGGCTCATTAAATCGCCACCGAGCAAACTTTGGCGAGCGGTTAGTATTTTAAAGAGCCGACGGCCGATTTCGAATTCCACACTCCTTTCGTAAACTTTTCATTGTTTACGTCGTTAAACGCTTGTCAAGCCACCGTGTCCGTAATCCTTGCTCGAACGATCGCATTCGAATTCTAACCTCGGCGCTATGAAAACTCTTTCACAAGCGCGGATGGAATGTCGTGGTATTTTTATCCTAGAACGCTGATCTTTTAGTTAGCTCCTCTCGGTTGTTTGCATTGTTCAATGCGAATGATATTATACGCTTTAGGTAACAAACAAATTTAGGTGACAGCTTTGATGTATGAAATGTAGGCCTTTTCTTAAATGGAGCAAGTAATTTGTTCGATGACAAATTTGGCTTGTTTACAGAGATGGAGGAAAAGGTGGTTTGCTCTTCGCCATAGCGGTGAATTACCTGGACAATATTTTTTGGAGTATTATACGGATAAGGGTTGTAGAAAGCTGAAGGGTCGTATAGATCTGGATCAATGCGAACAGGTAGCTATTTAATTGCAGAGGTTTAATCCTTTCACTGCTAAGACCATATGTGGTATGCACATTCCTAAAAGTACAAATGATTAATCTAACAGCAGTACACAAGCACCAAGGTCTCTTTAGAACTTAAAACATGGGATTCTTATTTGCAGTGATTAGACTGCAGATTTTTATGCATTTTTATATAGTTTAAATTTACTTGGATCTGTAAATTTATTTATCTTTCTTAATAGGTAGATGCAGGCCTAAGGTTTGAAAATAGAAAGCAAAAATACCAATACATGTTCAATGTTAAAACACCAAAAAGGACTTACTATTTGGTGGCAGAAAATGAAGTTGACATGAACAAGTGGGTAGATGCTGTGTGTCAAGTTTGTGGCTTAAAGGCATACACTCAAGATGAGGAACAGCAATGTCAAAGTATATATTACTTATATTTATTACACAGTTACCGAAGTATCCAACAGCCTGAACAAGCTTGAGAAATTTCATCCATTTATTGTTCATTTGTATCTTAAAGTAGAGGGACATAAGTTTGTTAAAATAGCATTTTCATGGATGCTAAAAGTGAATTTCGAACTATTTTCTTCTTTACTGGTTTATAGTTGTGTAGAAATTTTCATGAATACCTGTGGCAGAATACTTTTGTTACCGTCTGTGTATCGTTTAACACGTTATTGTATATTTACGATTGTATTCGATATCGCGAATATTCTGTTGAAGTATTCCAATTCGAACCGCAAGAATCCCCGCCGATTTCGCCTACGAGCACCATCTCTGGTCCTTACATTCCTATCAGCGAATGCATATCCGGTCGACGGTTAAACGATACTAGTTCTCTCAATTCGGCTTTGGGACAAGGACCTGAGCACTATGATGCTCCAAGACGATTGGCCCCCTCTCCTCCTAGATCTCCTACCACGACTGACGCGGAAAGCGTCTTCACCGACGACGAATGGACCGCTCCAGTGCCTAGCGTGAATTGGGAAACCTTTCCCTCCTCGGGTACGCGATAGGACCCTATAGAATGTTATATTAACACAGAGTGTTAGCAGTACTATTAATAATCGTATGATTGTACTATTGCGATATACGCGTAATTTTTTTAATAGGTGATTCCAAACAACCGCATGGTACGAGCGACGCCGAGATCGGCTCTTGGAGCGTTCGAAAGCGATTCGGAAGATTGAGGATCGTCGATTCTGCTGTACCGCCTGCTGTAGAAAAGTTACCTGCACCTCCTAGGCCACCAAAACCTCCTCACATGTTACCTGAAAATCCTGGTCATAATTATTTAAATTTAGACGGTGCTACCGAAAGCTCAAAACCCACTACTCCCGCGACCCCCGCGCCGTCGACACCCGCAACCGCAATTATAACGGACGAATCGTACGATTTTCCAAGATCTCATCAATCGGGAGCACCCGAGTTAAGCTCGATAGATAAACACTTTTACTCGAATGCCGCGCCGAGCAACGTGGAAGACACACGCGTGTTCCGCTACGACTTTCAAGAAGAGGAACCATCAAGCCCGCGCTCCGAAAGTTCAACAACTGCTACGTATTCGAATTTACCGAGTCCCCTCGTTCGAGATAGCTCAAGTTCTATACCGACGACAATGGCACCACCACCGCCGGTTGTCTACCGGGAATTAAAGCCAGGAAGAAAAACCAGCGATTCTACGTCGATTATCAGCAACGAAGCTTCTCCGGGACCGGTAACATCAGTTATAGAAATGAGTTCCGCCGAACATTCTCCTGCTGAACCACCAAGTATTAATAGAAAGCTCAAGCCTCCGTTGAACAAATCTCCCGTGGAAGGTATAAATATTTACATTTTTTTTTTATTTTTAACACGTTGAATGCTGTGGTGGTCACCGATCGGCACGCACTTTAACCAGTAATCACAAACGTGCGATCTCTGAGACATTTAATCCTTTTCGCCGGTATATCCGGCAGTCACTAAGCGCGTCGTATTGATTAGCGACAGTAACGATATGCGAATTAACAGCACGCATTAAACTAGCGAAGAAGAAGAAATTCCTGGAACGAGTAAAGTTTATTTGCTTTCTGTGGTTTTGTGCATGCACGGTGTGCACTAATGGCACGACGACCCGTTCGTTAGTGGCGTACTGATGACTACTTTCGCCGTCGTGAAAGAGTTAAGAGATGCAGAATTAACCATCTATAATACGTGCTTGAAATTGATCCATCTATTGGTCATCCATCATTCAACGTTGTTAATCTTGCCGTATTACGTATTTAAATAGAGAAGTTCAAAATTGGGCGTATTATAGGGCCCCTGCAATTAGCTTCTCCACCTGGAAGAGGAAGAATTAGAGCGGCTCCTAGTCCTACGCCTCCGACTCATATTCATTCGAATCGGCACCAATCGACGTCGGACGAAGATAATAACGCTTTCGATGATAAAGAAGAGGTGCGCAAAAATATACCTATACAAGCTTTTGCACTCCAAACTCACCCATTTGCAAATCAAGTTTTGCTACAGATTCATTTTGTTAAACTTGTTGTAATAGACATAAAATCCAACGCAAGTTTATCGTTGCCGAAATTCAAAATTCGGTTGCGCGTAACGATAAATTGTATTTGTGCGTACGAATGTTTTTCAGATATACTATTATCAGGATCAAAACACGTTCATTCCTGCTTCAACTCGGCGTCTCGTTGTTTTGCAATACTTGGATCTCGATTTGGAAGCCACAGAAAACTTCACTTCCCCGAGTTTACCGCCGACTCAATCCCCACCTAACACGACGGTATACAAAACTGTGGATTTCTTGAAAACCGAAGCGTTTAATCGCACTCGTCAACGAGTGGAAGAGGAAAGGAAGCAATGCACGGATGAACTGGCTTAGCTTTGAACTATGTCTCTAAAAAAAAAAAAAAAATAGCATAACAAAGGAGAAGAGAAGGAGAACTGCAACTCTTTTCTTAGGTAGTTTATAATATTGTTATTCTTTACTAGCACTTCACGACATCACAAAGCTGCGATACGTACGCAGCACTTAGCGACTCTTCAAGTGCTTTTTAAATTTTTACGTTTGTTATTGAATCGAAGATCGATCGCGATCTTCGTTGTCGATGATATATGATATAGTTGGAAACCGAAGAGAGCAATATTCATGGACCAAAAATGTAATGTTAACGTTAAGAGAAAACGAGATACGAAGAGACGATAAAAAAAAGAGCACTTTCGCGAGACTCGTTATATCGGAATTTGTTAAAAAGAACTTTTAATTAGAGGAGTAAGTATTATTACATTTAGGTATGGATGGTATGGTTTTACGTGTGTTTGAGGCAAGAAAGAAACATTTTTATTGTCGATCATGCAACGAATTTTGAATGTATGGCATTGCTGAAAATTTTAGATATTCTAATTTTAAGTATTACACAAATGATATGTAATATATTTTCGAAGTGCCTGAATTTTATTGTTTTTCTTTTTTTCTTCTTTTCTGATAAGGTGACGAGTTGTTTGTTATTGCATGGACAGTGGATTATCGTATTTATAGTTACACACAGACATAACGGATGTATAAAAATTGCTTTACAACTATTTTTGTAGGAGATAATTTTATGGAGAAAATTTATGTCCCCTTTTTGACATATATTCTATTTTAACGTTTTCAAATAGTTTCTTTTTAAAAATAATTTTTAATATAATTATTAACAGTGTACTCACTGTACCTGCTTACAGAAATTTATAAATGCGTGGTAACACATAGATCCTGGCCATAAAATTGCAATAGAGAAAAGATACATATTTTTGCAACAGCTATCGAAGTACGGACTATATGCCATAATTACCTGTGTATGTATATATGGGGTGTTCCAAATTTTAACGGCCAAATTTCGTCAGCGTATCCATTGAATTTATGTCGTTTAGAGCTTTATTCGAAAGTTATTAGGTTGTCCAATAAATCGGTACAGTTTTTATTTCACGAAGATTTAAAGCCAGATAAAAATTAAATATTGACTTCATGCTCCTATTGTCGTAAAGTTTTGCGGATTTCCCTAATTTACTACGTTTAAGATTTTCTTATCTAACTTTCCGCGTTTTGATTTCAAATTTAAAACTAACGACTGTTAAAATAAAAAAAAAAGCTCGTTGAACATAGACTCAAAAAATACGCTAACGAAGTTTGGTCGCTAAAATCTGGGACAGTTTGTATATTTTATGTATAAGAAATACATATACGTTCTACTTTTCTAATAGCTGTACTGTAATTTTTGTACCAATGAAATTTTTACATCATCGAACAATTGATTCCTAGCGCGACTAAACAAAGAAAAAAGAAAAGGGATAAACGTATTTTGAATATCCGGGATTTCAGGATGTCCTCGGTAAACAAAGAAAACGACGACGGAGTACATTTAGAGTATAATTTGTAAGTATATGCGTAAGAACACGTAATCCTAAAGCGACAGAATGATATCACGAAAATTTGAGCACGACTCTTTCGAATCACCCTTATGCGTTATTTATAGTAATGTATAACACGCGGTGACTCATATCGCCGGGAAGGAAATGCACAAAATGCATTAGTAACATATCCCTGTTTCCCAGAGATTTATATGTACATACATCGTTCGAAAAATTATCACGCCTAAATAATTTTTTGACTACTAACGGTTAGCACGATGTAATTATTGTAGCGCAGCGATCGAAAATTATATCGATATTACGTCGATTAAATAAAAGTGAATTTTTCTATAACCGTCCAAGCGTAATAACTGAGCCTCATATTTTTGTGATACAAATCAACGCGACGCGAATTAAACGGCGAAGTGAATTTTTTTACATTTTCAATTTAGGCCATTTTCATATTTACTCAACGGTACTTATACATACCTTTTTTAAATTCCTTCTAAAGTTGAAGATAAAAGGAAGAAAAAGAACTGCGTAGAAGTTATTATTAGAATCGCAGCTTTTATCGAACGACATATAAAACGCATAAAATATATCCTTGGAATACGCGTCATCATTTTTACAAATTTTTAATCATTCCAAACGCTTCAACGCAAACACAGACGAGTTACAAGATAGACCAATCATCTTATGGGAATTCATGTCACATGGTCTGAAATACCGACATCTAAAAAATCAGAAAATTCCCGCGAATATATTCCGTTTTATTATCTGACAAGAAATGTGAACACTTCTAAAGTATTTTCATATACAAAATGTAAGAGCAAACGCACAAGTTATACGTATTTTGGACAATTGAAAAGGTACATATGAAATGCTAATAGGGCTCTACAGCCCCAAGAATTACCGCAAAAATACGTTGCACGATTAGTCTAAGTAGTCTTACATCTCGTCTGCAATTTCAACCTCGCGAGTGACTGCATAAACGAGAAGAATACTTTCCGTGGCCAGTGTATCTCGTTATCACTTTGTACAATTTTTGAAGTGAAAACTTCTTTAGGCGCGTTGAGCGTTTTTTTCTATGAATTTTGTCCTAGTTTTGCCAGTCGCGCACGCTATGACGGTTCCTATAAATGGGTGGTCTATTCTGTACTTAGTCAATGATTTGATATAAGAATGGCAAGTCTATCCTATGGTTCGTCGATGAGAATACTTTCCGTGGTCAGTGTATCTCGTTATGGACGCGTTATATCTCCGGTCGATAAAACGCGCTGCCTTATCCTCGCGGTACGGAAAGGTCGTTAGAACGTTCACGCATATGCTGCCAGGTTATTGGCCTGGCTGTTGGTTGGTAGGCCCGACGCCTCGATGGAAAACAGAGCTTCATTCGCTCGCTAACCGTCGAGCGTGCGTCAGTTTGTTTCTCTTCTCCGGTCCGCCGCGTACTTTGTTTTCCTTTCGTCGCGAACCCGAATAGTACCGCGCGACATTAAAAGTTATTAGAAGCTTCGCGCGTCGCGACGAACATTGCCCGCCTATGTGCTATCTCTGCCTTTTTTTGTGTTGATCCTGTGAAACATTGAATCCTTTGTGTTTTACTTTTTGGACCCGTTTTCTGCCTTGAAAAGTGTGCTGCATTTGGCTCTGTGTGCAATCGGCCTATTTTGGAGCGGAAGCGAGCCCAACGAACCTGGAAGCCACCGAAAACGATCGTAGCGGTATTCCGAGTTTTGTCTTCAAGGTGAGCGCTGAAACGTTTTGTATACGTCGCGATTGTATATTGTAATTCGCGTTCCACGTGATGATCGATCTGCTGCCACTTGTTGGCTGCTGCGGAGATGCACATCTGTGTCCAGGCGTATTTGATGTTTTTAATTCTATAACGTTCGCGTATAGTTGCTTACGCCCATTCCGCGTTCCTTCGTTGCGGACGCGATTCGTTAAAAATAAATATCAAAATATTTCTTGCCTTTTACGTAATCCTTTTATCCGTGATCTTGGAAAGTATCGAACTGCAAAACGTGAATAAACAAAAACTTCCTACTTGCATTACGTTTCTCGAATAAACGTAAGACTTCGGAGCTGTTTCCTCGCGTCGCGTTAATTTTTGGAGCAAACAAAGTTGAATGGAAAGTCGAAGTTACACGGCGCCTGTACATTTCCCGACCACTTGTGGATTTTCCAACTAACCAGCTGAAACGATATACATATACGTGGTTGCTCGTTCGTATTACCGTTCCTGACCCTTCTCGTCATTCCACCGTGACATTCGTTACGAATATCCGCACGGATATTAACGTTAACCCTCTACAACTCCGGGCAACCTAAAGGTTACACCGCCATTTATCTAAACTTTACCATTTAAACCACCAGTTAATTACGGTATTTTGTTTCCCTTGTCATGGTATTGGTGTCGGGCAATCATACGTATAGTAATTATTAATTCTTGCCTTTTTTAGATTGGAATGAAAATTGCAACTAACCGCGAATAGGTTGTTGCATACAAAATGGCCGATTTTACGTAGCTTAAAATGTTCTACTTGCTAATTAATCGAAATATGGGCGTATAATTTCTGTATAATAGTTCGAACATGTTAATGAGTATCAGATTGGAGTATAGATTTTTAGTTTATCATTGCTATCATTTATCATTATATTTTCTATGCTTTTTAACATTTAATCTTGTAGAACATTCGAATTTGACTTGGGTGCATGGTTCCTTTAGTTTCTCTATTTGCTATTCCTTTTTAAAACAATTGACAAATCTATCAGTAAGGTTAAATTCAGCAAGTTCCAAGCGTTATATTTATGTACAAATTTCATTTATAGACTGCGGTTGTTTATGCAAATTCGCATCCTTTTAAGTAAATGGAGATCTGCTTAGTCCTTTAAATGTTGTAATCTGTACCATACTTTAAATATTTTGGATATTCTTAGATCTATTCGTATAGAATCTGTTCCGTTTTGCAAATTTCAATTTGCATAAATGCATAAAGATCCGCACTCTAGTCTCGTGTTACGTTTAATTAATGACTAGAAAACTTTGAGCTACTAAACTCGGTTATTTCATACGCCACAACCTACTAAATAAAACTCGAGTTATAGAGGGTTCTTTCAGCTGTCTTCTAAACAGGAATGTTTCGAAACGTATCTCGAAGCTCGAAAAAGAAAACATCAGGTTTTCCAAGAAGGAATAGTTACCTTGAGAATTTCCGTTTGGAGTAGCAGTCGTGTTCGTTGCTACTCTGGCATTTTCCCTTTTTAATTTGTTATTAGAATTTATCGGCGATTGGGTTCGCAATGGATGCTAAATTGGGATTCATTTTTGAGAACTTAAGTAGGATACGCATTACCGCTTATAGTTATTCGAACGCGTCTTTCGAGCCGTCGCATTTAGCACGTTCATGGGCCGCGCGAATTCTTTTTCACGCCATTTACACCCTCGCCTCATGTGGGCAGCGTTTACGTTATACTGTACGTAGGATCGACGTTTAAAATAAACTTCATTGTTAAGGAAATTTGTTACGGCAATTATCATCGAGTCGAGTTTATTACTCTTGTATTTATTACTGTTGCCCCAATTTGTAAGTTTTGCCCGCGAATAGGTTAAGATACGCGTAAAATTAGAATCAGTCGATACGAGTAGAAAGTATATCATTTGATCATCTCAGGACAAAGTTAATTTAGATTAACTATTGAGAAGTTCAACACTACGCGTTAGACTACGGATCTTTATGCAAATTCACATTTTAACAAGTATCACTAAAGAAATAGGATCTAAATTGGGGATTGTTTTACCCTGTAATTATCCTAACTTGTGCTTCACTTTGGATACTTTATATTATTTTGCGTATTACAAGCATCCTGTATTTTTTCACGCAACTAAATTTCCCATAAACGCATAATAAATCGCAGGATACTAATTACGTATCTGGATACTACGATTTAGATGTTTAGAAAAAGGTGAAGTTGACTGGTTTCTCAAAGGCTCGTTATTCTAACAGTACTACAGAGTAACATCAACGATACTGCAATAAAAGTAAATAAAGGTATGAAATCTGTATCGTTCGAATAACTATAAGCGGAAGTGTATTCATTGAATTAGTGACAAAAGGGTTAATGTAAACTGTAAATTGTCAAAGGAAAGATTGTATTCCTTTCGGTACGGTTCGTTTCTCAAGAGCCTAGCTTCAGCCGTTTCGTCAGATTAACAATGTTTATGGTTTCCCTTGCACATGCAACGCCAGCTCGTTATGCATCCACATTGTTGTTGCGTTATTGGCGGTTATTGCGAAGCGCGCCGGAGTAAGTGAGAAATTCTCATGCACAATAACGATCATTATCGGTAACGCTCTTCGGGCGAGCGTAATACGACGCGTGCATTCTTTCCCTCACTTTCGTAATACCCTTCTAATGAAAAAGTCGAACTTGGCTATTTTTCAATGGAAATTCGTCCCGATACAATTCTCCTTCTTCGAACGCCGCCAAACGCTATTTCAACCCTTATTCCTCAACTGCTACACCTATTAACCCATAATTTGCATCGTATCAATAAATACGCGGTCCAGCTTTATAAATCGGAGACTTTCGGTTTTACTTGGAAACTACGGGTAGTGATTGAAACAAAATATAGCGTTACACATCTTACGCTAAATAAATTTGGAGCAGTAGTGATTTATTAATCTTTTATTAACCAGTATGATTACGTTTAAAGCGATCGGTACGCAGTGGTACATCACAAACATCGGTAATATTAATATCAGCCATCGTACGCGGATTATTTCGCCCACGGATGCAAATTACTTAAAACTTATTTTGAGCGTATGTATTTTCAAGTACTTTTGTTCGTCATTCATTCTACCAAATTATGCTCCTTTTAACGTAAATCAGTCCGTTAACCCATTTAGACGCAACACGGTTTATCGACGAAAGTGTTTTATTTTTGTAGCTATTTCATTATACTTTAGAAGAAATTCGTATATCAAAATTCCAGTCATTATGTATAGTAGTTTATTGTTATCAACGTTTGCAATATTTTTGTAGATATTTTACTACTGTAGAGTACCTATCTAAAATTATATCTTTACCTAACTTCTAACCATTATGTATATTAGTTTGTTGTTATCAATGTTTGTAATATTTCGTAGGTATTTTATTATATTAAAGTATGGTATACCTATCTAAAATTCCATAAATTTCCGACTAAAATAGATCCACGTCTAAATGGGTTAACATTTAACGGCTTCGATGATCAAACCAAACATACATTAAATCAACGATAATTTTTGAGGTAGTATACTTTTTACGGCCACTAGAGTACTTCAAATACTTATCTTGCATAGCTCTGCTTTCATTTGAATTCACTACAGTTCGATTAAATACGTAGGCAGGCAGCTTACGCTCTTTGAACTCGGTCGATCGGAGAGCGAAAATGCATCGGAGGCCGATGAAGAAATCTCTGAAAATAGATGCGGCCACCGATAGCCACTCCTTTAAATCCCATTAGCAGTTTGATAACTCGCTGGCGCCGAGTTCGAAACGAAAAAGCTCCCGCTTCCTCCGATATTGGTTTCCTTTCGGCGAAGCCATGGCGGCGCCTCGTTATCCCGGTATCTCGAGCGAAGCTGTTACTCCGTCAGATTCTTTTGTCAGGGGAATACAAAGTTCAGCGTTTTCCTTCTATATCTTTTGGCCAGAAGAATAAACTGCCGACACATTATTGCGGCTTTCTAACGCTGCGCCATCGGACTCGCCGCGGCAAAGAAATTCGGAAACGAGCACCGCAAAGCGGGGCTCGAATTTATTGAAAGCTCGCGGTAACGAAACGTTTCGAATCGGCCATTCTTCACTCTTCCCTGCTACTTTTTCGGCTCTCTTTTTAAATTAGGAAAATAACCTCGCCTCGCGCAGCATCTAAAGATACGCCACTTCGGATATTAGATCGTTGCGCGTGAAATGGTAGACTTAACCCTTTGCGGACGAGTTTCGGAAATAATCGCCCAAGTTCTTCGGTGTTTTTGGACGTATATCAATTTTTAAAACAAGAAATTCAGCTTAAAACGATCACTATACGCTGCTGTTAATAATTGGACAAGTATTCGTTTAATAACGTCTTGAAAATGTTAAAATAATCGAACGAAAATTCGTTAAACATTATTTTGCCCCGTCCGCAAAGGGTTAACCCCTCTAAGATGAGTTGTTTTTGGATGCACGTGACTCTACGCGACGCCATATACGTTACCATTATTTTAATCTAACTTAATTTCGTACTGTAAATTTTAACAGTCTTCCAGTCCAAATTCGAGACAAAGTTCGCTTGCATAGAATCTATGAAACATATTCGTATACTAATTTCGAACTTGAGGAACGATACCAAAGTCTGTACCTTGTACCGATGCCTTCCTTCAAGGGTTAATACGCATACAGAATTTCTTTCCTTTTCCGATAAAACACATTTTGCGTTTAAATCAGTAAACAACGGGCTTTAATTTAGCGTACTAGAATACGGCGGCAATCAGTGATTCTAATTCACAAAAAACGATGGTACATTTGCCGATGCGCGAACACTGTCGTTTCACGTGCAACGACTTTAATAGCTAACGACGAGTCCTTCCGCTTTTCTTCTTCTCTTTGACTCGCTTCTACGAATCGTAAGCTTTTCCGGTGCATTCCGTTCTGTTGCGTTTTCTTAGGATCGGTTTACGCGCGTTCCACAGGCCTGCAGGTATATCTATAAAAACCGCCGCCACCCACGCTAAGAGGAAGATTTATTTATGGTAGCCAGTTGTAATACCCTTCGGTTGAAAAGGATCTCTTAATCTCTAGACGATGTTAGTCGAATGATGCGCACAACCCTCTTCCATTCCCCTTGATTTCCAACGTTCGCTGAGTAAACGCGTGACGGTGACTGTTAAAAAAAAAAAATAATAACGCGGACGAGTGGCAACGAGTGCGTAACTAGTTTTGTAACTAAAGGCCACCATTAACGGGTGCAATTAAGCATCGTTATGCGCGTGGCTGTACGGTTGTTAGGTGCATCATTCGTTGCCATTGTAGGGCTTATTGATCGCGCTACGTATTATTCGTCGTTCCCCGCGTATTAGGTTGACGTTTTATGAAACTGCCATTTCGAGTAGGGATTTTTCAAGCCAAGTATTTTCCGTACCTCTTTTTTCACCGTTTTAATTAATCAAGACAGTATTCGTTGGCTTAACTGTTTGACTGCGAGCAGCGTACATACACGCCTCGTAAGTTTTCTACAATACAACATATGTAGATTAGTTTCCTAACTTATCGTTTCGTAAAAAGATATTTGAACGTTCAAGTTAACAGCAGTCTAACATTTTATCGTCTTAAACTTCAGATTGATTTATTCGCAGCTAACCGTTTCGCACGTATAAACTATATGCATATTTTTTTATTATCGAATCGTGCAAATATCGCGCCGCATTCAAAGGGTTAATATGTTGCCGCACGATTTCTTTAATTTCACCCTCCGAATAAAACAATAATTCAATCTCGTGTATTCTTACACGTATATTACGCGATCTCTTCAATTTATTGCACAATCAAATTTCCCATAAACGCATCAAAATCAACAATCCCATTATAACTAACGATAATCGTGGCGCCCACGTAAAGTTTCCCGTGACCATTGTTCCGAATTTTTCCAGTAGGAAGTTTCATATTCCCAATTGTGCGAAAACGTGCGTCGGGATTAAACGGAAAAGGAAGGGGAAAAAAAAAAAATAGGGAAACCTAGCTGAACGCGGCATAATCCTTTTAATTGCGCGCGTTTCCTCCTGGTTCGGAGAAACCGGCGCCTGCAATAAATTACGAACGGATTAAACGACGCTCGTCTCTGTGGTTAAACAGAAATTAGATTCCCATCTTGTTCTGCGTTGCCTTCGGACAATGAGTTGCACAATTCCCCGCGTCAGAACGCATTAGCGCCTTCTCCTATTTTCCCTTGTTTTTCGTAGCAACCACACACGTCCAGGTCGATATTACGCATTACACGCCGCTGGCTGCTGCAACAGGCAGCAGCAAAGCCAGCGGGCTTAAATCCTTGCACATCGACCGATTCCCAGTCACGCCATCGCATCGGGACACGAGAAAATTTCCTTTCGTTTCGCCACCTTCCAAATTACGAATCCACCACTTGGTCGTTTTGCTTGATAGCGTACTCCCAGGATCGAGGTATTCGCGAATTACTTTTCGCAATGCTAAAACGCCACGCCTATCATAATAGTCGAAGATTAAATTAACGAGACCCGACGACATTGAACCGCCGGGCCGTATAAAGTCAATCCGTAGTTAAATGAGCAATTGACATGGTAAACTGCATTGAGCAAATGCGCTGCTCAAAATAATTCCAGTTGCGCGAATAGGCAAAGGTTTCTTTACGCCTCTCACGATTTCGAATGGCTCGTTTAAGAACTGTATTCAAATCGTGTCGTGTAACAACTTGGACGGAATATGCGAGTTCTCAAAGAAGCGCAGACGTTGATTAAGGATATAATTCTTGAACGAACCATTTTAAATCGAAAGTGGCGTAGAAGAACCACGCCGAATTTCAGTTTGAAATTTATGATGTTTCCTATAAATGGATAGTCTATCCTGTACTTGATCAATTGACTGTATAAACGAGTAAGCTCCGCGGATTTGAATCGAGCGCCGGTAATTAGCGATTCTATAATGGCGTCGCCGTAGTATCCGTTCTCCGAGGTACGGTCCCTGACATTTCAAAGCGGTTCTTTCACTCTCTTTCTCTCGAGGCGCCTGTAGGGCGCGACTAAACCAGGTCGACTCGATATAACTCTTCTCTCGGTTTCCTGTCTAACGCAATAAACTGCACACGCGTGTGTTGTTCCATGCGCGTAATATCAGGCTCGGGACACGCCTGCCGGAAAGAGGGAGAAATTGGACGAAAACGCCGCGTTTCGTTCCACCAACACGGTGAATCTGTGCGTGATTCCTGCCGTGTATAAGTACTCGCGCGAGCCCGGTCGCACTCAATTATTCCGGTAATCTCGCGCAAGATTGCGCGGACCTTCGCTGCTTCATCCAATAAACGAGAATGCCACGGATTTTAAAACGGCACTGGTTGAATTTTCAACGTTACGTAGGTTACCGATATCATTTGTCCGGTTGCGTTTAAAGCGATGCAAAACTTTAAACGAGACGGTTATGATGAGGAACGCGCGTTATTTTAACACTTTCGCTACGAGAATTCTCAAAGCATAGTTGGCGATTGTTTTCGTTATTACAAAAGCAGCACGGCTGTAAATGTTTGCATATTCCACTCGGTTAATTGCGATAGAATAAGAATAAATTGTAATAAAAGTAGTATTGCGTTACGAGAAATGGATATGTACAGTTACTCACAAAATTGAGCGTACACCTATGTTGCCGATGAAAAGTAACTAAAAAGTAAATATACACACGCATGTTCAAAAGTAGAAACTCAATATATTTCACATATTCTGACGGACAGTACGTACAAAATTCTTGAGGTAAAATTATAATTACTTAATAAGAAACGTAAAAGTATAACCTTTTTGCTGACACAAAATTGTTATTATACATATGATACATGTAGATTACTATTCTTCTTTTAATTTTATTTTGAAATCTTCCCTGTCCGTAAAAGTATCATTTATCGTTTTGGATTTCTATTTTTCCAAGATATGTTCAATCAGGTTAATAGTTTGAGTACACTGAAACGTAACCATTTTTTAGCCATCTTTTTCATTGAGTTTGATGGTGTACGCTTAATTTTGTGAGTAACTGTACATATTTTTGCCAAACGATTGCACAATCTTTCAGGACGTATATATACGTCCTTGGTAGAGAAAGGGTTAATATCGATTCTTCGTACATTACTATGCTATTGAATAAACGAATTCGGGTGTCGGTTATAGGGACACTGACGGTGCGCCAGCGTTAAACTGATAACTTGCTAATGTTACAAGATAATACGGTGTTTGAAAAATTCATAGGGCGAAGGGTTAAAATATAAAATGGATGTGGAAGTAAGGAGCACGGGTGGTCTGCGGCCAAAAACTTCGACGAAGTATTAACCGTGACACAAATCCACGTTAGCCGCGTGCACGTCCGAACAGGTTTATCGCTCGTCGTTCAAATATTTGCGTACACGTGCGCGGCTCGGAATGTCGAGGGAGAACAACGCCGATCGAAGCGCGAGAGAACGATTAAGGGCAGTCGCGTGTCGATCGTCCGCGTCGTCGGTTGAAAAATTGATCCACGGGCCACAGGTAGCGCGTTTAGTTCCTCGGGGAGCGTGGAGTTTCGAGTCCGCAGGCGACAAACGTTCCGGAATGCCGCTAATGATCGCGGCTGGCACCGCGTGTAGGTGTTTGCGCGGGTTTCGCTTCGTTTTGTCGCCGCCACGTTGAAAACTTTGTTGCTAGGTGAGATTGTCCGTGGAAAATCGAGCGAATATTCGGCTGAATTTCGTCGCTGGGACTGCGACCATCAGGTTGAGGTCAGTCAACTTTTCACGCCCGCGAGCAAATTAGTTTTCGAATCTAAGTTGGAAAAGCGGACCGACTGTGTGCGTGTGTGTATGTGTGTATGTATTCGCTGCTAATCGTGTAAACGCCAACTTCCATTTCGCGCGCAGTCGACGCGAGCTCCTGTTTTATTACCGCGTAAAAAGCGTTTTGGGATATCCTGCGATAAATTATTTCGCAACGAAACGAGCATACGAGCAGTTTAGAGCGTCAGGAGTACTCGTGTTTTCCGTGAAACTCGCGTGACGTATCAATCGAAACTTTGCGCCGTAAAATTTGCTCGGTACCGGAACAGTTCGGTCTCGTTGCAGATCCTTGCCACCCAGCTGTAAGATACGAGAGTGTAGGTTATTAATAGAAGTACGTAGAAACTATGTACAGAGCGGATACGAGAATTATTGTACAGCGTCGAATTTATTTGGATATTTAGGTGACGATTAGTTAGGCCCGATTACACCCCACGATAGAAGGATAGGTTCCCTGTTCTTTCTTTAAATAATCGTGCAATAACGAGATCATGAAACGAGTGATCATTGTATACGTATATAATAGATAGCATACAGAGATTGCTTACAAGAAGCGTGTATGAAAATCGTAAGCAGTTTTCGACAAAAGACTAAGTAAAAACTGCAACTGAGAATAGCTAGGTAAACATAGAACAAGATGTTACTAGAAAATTATACGACGCCATTCCGAGTCGAATTTTTTAATCAATTTAACGCCATACACACTGGTGTAAACGCATACTAAATAAATGCTGATTTACGGCCATCGTCAATGGGTTACATTAGGATGCAATTTTGCTTGAAACGTAGAAATCTCAATCAACACCTGTTTTTTGGAAAAAATACGTAACAACATAGTGTCCCCAGTATAAACAAGGACTACGCGTCGCAGAGTGTTACAAATTATATCACACGAGGAAAAACTTTTAAATGAACTTTCCAGTGCAATGTAAAACAATATTATTACCCACTTATATTATTATTTTATATAACCTGAAAGTTCATAAGAACACGTATCTACGAAGTAGGTATATTTATCGATACGTCCTTTGCTGCTTGGGAAACAGTCTTGTCAAAACATACCCGTACCAAAAGGGTTAAATATAAAAGTATCGATAGTATTTCGTGAAATGTAAGTGACGAGTTGCCGAGTGCTCGCGTATCTCGCGAAACGCCCCAGCTCTGCTCGTTACGAAATGCAGGCAGAGCTAAGTAGACGCGGAAAATGCTCGCATAGTTGTATTCCCTAGTAAGGAAGACGCGGCGCGCCGCAACCGGTCGCCATTGCTACGGGCTGCGAGCAAAATAGAGCGTGCAGCGTGGACGAGTTATGGCGGATCGCGGCGGAGCAGATTCGACGATCCGCGAGAGCCACGGAGAGGAGGCCCTCTGTCCTCTATCCACACGTGCAATAACCGGTGCACGCGGACGTTCGTCTCCGCGGCGAGTTTTCTCCGATCGAAACTGGTTCGTGGATAAGGTCTTTAACCTTCCCGTAGCCGTGGCGTTCGTAGTTGGATCGATCTAGGAAAGGAGGCAAAAAGAAGGGTCGGTAACGAAGCCGTTGCCAGTGAAAAGTCGCGCTTTTGCCAGCTTCGTCCTCTTCGTCCTCGTCCTCGTCGCCGGCGTCGTTGTCGGCTTTTACGGCCGCTCGTAAAACAATGTAACAACGTTTGCCCGCTGCTGCCGTGCCACTCGCCGATCCTGAATAACGCCGTGAATCAACTCGCGTCAAGGTAGATCTGCACCCGGTCTCTTGTTGCGCTTTTCCATCGGCAACGATCGCGTTCGAAGCCGCGCGCAGCTCGCTGCCGACAACTTTGCGTAGGGTGACGGGTATCGAAGTGGATCAAGCCTTTCGAATTCCAAGACATCAAACTTGCAGGCACCCGTGTCTCCGAATCTTCACGTTTCCAACCCCTCGACTTCCTAAGCTTTCCAATAGCCGAGTCTCGGAATTTTTAAGCTATTGGGTTTTTAAGACTGCGAAATTCCAATCTCTCGAGTTTCCGAGATATCGAGTTCCCAAGCTTTTGAGTTCTCAAGCTTTTGAGTTCCCAAGCTTTTGAGTTTCCAAGCTTTTGAGTTTCCAAGCTGTCAAATTTCCAAGTCTTACGAGTTTCCAAGCCTTCGAGTTTCCAAGCTTTCGAATTTTCAAGTCTTCGAGTTGCCATGCTTTCGAGTTTTCAAGCCTTCGAGTTGCCAAGTCTTCGAGTTTCCAAGCTTTTCGTTACCAAGGCCCCCAAATTTCCAAGCATTTGAACCTCCAAGCCCCCGGATTGCACTTTCACTCTCTCAAGGCACCGAATCGACTTTAGTTCCGACTTGGCGGGTTTCTTTAGCCCCGCGTTCTGCTAATACCTTCGTTCTTCGAGGTATTACGGGGGATCTAGTTGTCGTTGCCAGTTTATTCCCAAGTTCCTGGTAATCCGAAAGGTGTTGTTGAGCGGGTCAGTAGCCTAGAACGATTCCTCCGGCGGCTGGTTGGCTGTGGACGGTACGGAGCGCTCGTGATCGGAGAAAGTTTCGAAATGAAGAATCGCAGCCGGCGATGCCGGAAACGATTCTCGTTGCCGTTTCGGCCTCGGTAGATCAGTCTCCGTTTTCACCGATGGAAGACGCATCGGTGTGTTGCTGGTGTTACGGTCGCGAGGGTCGTCACCTCGTTGCTCGCGTTCCCGGTGAAATTGCGAGCTTGCTAGTAAATATTGCGACGCGTTGCCGGTTTTCCGGTTCGCCAGCGGTCGTTCGCCGAGTTCTCTCGTACAGACAATAGCCACGCGTTGCCTGCTGGGGTCTTTTCCGCGAGAACTATCGACGATTTGCATTTGTTCGCTGGTTGGTAAAATGCTCGCTGAAATCGTCATCCGAGTGACAACGGTTGGTTGGCCCAGTTTCCTCGGTTTGTGCTTCGAATCGTCGAGCCACGGGATCCCATTGAACAGCTTCTGTGACTCTGGTCGCTTACTTTCACGATGCTTCAATTGCTTTTGCTATTAATAGCGAACGCGACTGTGCTCGAACAATGCCAGCCCGAAGGTGGAATGGTCTGCTCGATGGTGTTAGACGCGCGACACAGTGAATCGTGTTTTCTCCATTTATCTCCGCTCATTGAAGGTTGCCTCGACAGCAGTCGATTATTGACGCGTTCAGCGCGGACGTTGTTTTGGGATTACGGACGGTGACAAATATTAGCAGATTTGTTCACTCTTTGGGAAAACTGATCGAGAAGCTTTTGGATTTGCAAGCATTTGGTTTTACAAGCATTTGGATTCCAATCATTTGGATCTAAGACGTTGAATTTCAGAGCACTTGAAATCCAAGGCATTGAATTTCCAAGCATTCGAATCTTTAGTAATAAATCTCAAACTCACAAATTTCCTAGCGGTTACATTTCTCCAAGCTTTTAGATTTTATATCTTTCGAATTGCAAACCTTTGAAGTTCCAAGCTTTTAGATTTCTAAACCTTTGAAGTTCCAAGCTTTCATCATTTTCAAACATTCAAAGCTTTAACCGTATGGATTTTCAAGCCTGGGTATTTTCGAGCATTTCTATTTCTATTTCTATGTACCTAGATTTTCACAAACATTCAAATAGCCACGTATTTAAATTTCATCGCTTCTATATTTTCGCAAACTTCCAAATCTCCAAGCATTTCAATTTCTACGCATCTAGAATTTCACAAACTCTCGAATTTTCACGCATTTGAGTTTCTGCTCTTCCAGATTTTCATAGCCTTCCAAATTTCGACGCTTCTAGATTTTCACAAGCTCCAAAATATCCAAGCATTTAAATTCCCACGCATCTAGAATTTCACAAACTCTCGAATTTTCACGCATTTGAGTTTCTGCTCTTCCTAATTTTCATAGCCTTCCAAATTTCGACGCTTCTAGATTTTCACAAGCTCCAAAATATCCAAGCATTTAAATTCCCACGCATCTAGAATTTCACAAACTCTCGAATTTTCACGCATTTGAGTTTCTGCTCTTCCAGATTTTCATAGCCTTCCAAATTTCGACGCTTCTAGATTTTTGCAAGCTCCAAAATATCCAAACATTTACATTCCCACGCATCTAGAATTTCACAAACTCTCGAATTTTCACGCATTTGAGTTTCTGCTCTTCCAGATTTTCATAGCCTTCCAAAATTCGACGCTTCTAGAATTTCACCTAAACTTTCAAAGTGGTCAGCAACTTTTGTATCGGCACGCGGAAGATTAAAGTTACGCAAGAGGTAGATAAAAGTTTGCGACGGTGGCCAGCGCAGATCGTGTTAAGGATGTCGATGACGAGAGAGTATCGGGAAGACGTTGCTGGAAATCGTTGCGTTTAACGAGAATATTTTCAGTGCACTTGCGAGCGAGCATGGTTCCGTGACGAGGCAACCGATCGGCCTAAATGATAATGCACCGGGTGTTCCTTTTTTCCTCGTCTGCACACGATCCGACGATCTATCATTGTAACGCAAGAGGGAAGCAGGCAAATGCACGTTCGATAAGATCGTTGATACTTGTTCAACGTGATTTATTATCGTACGCGTGCTCCAATTTATCAGCCGTGTCGCCAAAATGGGATAGAATTTAACGGGTACGATCCTTTCCTCGCTTTCCTATCGTTTCGAATAAAACGATTGGAGAAAACCCTTTCGAGGACTCGTTGCAATTAGCCACTTGCCTTTTATTCGTTCTTCAAACGGTTGGAAGTTTAGTCCCAAGATTTATTGCTTCGATGCGAAACGCGTCGGATACGAAATGTTGAAATATCGCGCGCAATTTGTATGTTTCGTAATCTTCAATCTTGTAGTTTGATAATACAGTTAGAGTTGCAATTACAATTTGTTACAAGTGCACCGTGTATTTATCGTATTTAGGCCACGATTTGTACTCCGAGTTGTAATCGTCGTTATAACGCAGAGGGTTAATTACCATTTTTTCGTGCACTTAAGATAGATTAATTAGATGTAAAAATTGTACGATAGATCGATTATACAGATATCGAAAGGAGGGTTCAATCTTCAAATTCGTGACAGTTTTGGTTGCAGACAAATTGTTGCGAACATTTGGGATCGGTTTGAATTTTTAAAGTTTCTTGAAACAAACCAACTTCCTGTTGATTGCGACTTCGTATGCGAAACTTCATCTGTTAGGCTGGCCAAGAAATTCTGTCGTTTTAATCGTTTTAAGGCTCTTATAAACGAGACATTGTCAAACAATGTATTAACGATTTTTTTTTAACAATTTTCTACTATATTAGGCAGTTTTCTTGAAATTAAGAGATTTGATTAGAAGCCTAAAAGGTTGCATCTGTCGACATTAATATATTCTATCATTCGTACAATCTTCTCTGCGTTTGCATCGTATTGTTACGTATACAATAGTAGCATAGCACGTCGTGTCGAAAATCCATCCTATTCGCTTCCACTTTAAGATAACGTTAAACCTGAGAAACGTAATCAATCATTACGACCTTTTTTTTCGAATGATGCATCCAAATATCTACTTTAAGTAGATAAGTTCACCTTCGCTTACCGTTTAAAACAAACTACCTGAACGCTAACACAATTTACTTAGTATATTTTTTTTATCAGAACAAATTATAAATTTAAATAGGGAGATATTAAAAAAGAAAAAATAAAAAGAATATTATGCATCGTAATAGGAATCTTATGTTGCAAAAGAATAAAACGACAAGACTTCTTGGCTAATCTAATAGCTATATAAATCGCGAAGTTGTGAACCTCGTGGCTAAAATATTAAACGATGTGCGACAAAAGTTATTTTGTTACGAACTGTTGCATTGTCTCGCGCAGCCTTAACATTCTAACGGACAGAACCACGCAGCAGCGAAAGGGTTAAGGAAGGGAAAATAACGAATGCCGCGTTGCTTAATTATAGCGGATTGAAATAGCTGGAGCGCGCAGCTAAAAGACCTCGAATTTGAAATGCGCCGCGTGAAATTCCGTAACGCTTCCGTGATCATTCGTTATATGGTCACCGAGTAAGAGGATCGTTTAAGACAATATGCAAGGAATGTGGTGCAAGTATTTTCTCGATTTTTCGCCGATGCCTCGCGGCGTTCGTGTCGCGATTGAACCGAGTCGAACCGATCGCGAACCGAGCCATCCACAGCCACACGGCTCCGATGTATTTCATTAGTGGATTTCATTAGGCTAATTAGGGCTTCTCGTTACCGGCTCGTCCGTAATTACGGTCGCGGAAACGCTTCGCGGAATTCGTATAAGCCAGAAAATCTATGTAGACATTCTGATCTCATGCCGCGTTCGATGTTCCAATTCTTTTTTTTTTTTTTTTCTTTTTCTACGTCGCGATTCTTTTCTCGTTCCCTCGAACGTTGCCTGCAGCTTTGCACCGGTTTTCGAAGCCACTCGTAAACGTTGGGAATTTTTTCGGTCACGTATCCAGCGTGGACGTAGTTTTGGTATTATGGGCAGTAACACGATTATTCACTCCGTTGCGAGGCTGCGCGGATGGCAAGGAATGTTGGAAGTTGCCAGTCGAAACGAGCGAAGCTGATTTCTCCAAGCTTCTGAATTTCTACGCTTTGGAATTGCTTTGCATTCGAATTTCAACGCTTCGCAATTTCTATGCCTTCGAATTCCAACGCTTTGGAATTTCTATGCTTTCAAATTTCAACGCTTTGGAATTTCTATGCCTTCAAATTTCAACGCTTTGCAATTTCTATGCCTTCGTATTTAAACGCTTTGCAATTTCTGTGCCTTCGAATTTCTATGCTTTCAAATTTCAACGCTTTGGAATTGCTATGCCTTCAAATTTTAACGCTTTGGAATTTCTATGCCTTCAAATTTCAACGCTTTGGAATTTCTATGCTTTCAAATTTCAACGCTTTGGAATTTCTATGCCTTCAAATTTCAACGCTTTGCAATTTCTATGCCTTCGTATTTAAACGCTTTGCAATTTCTGTGCCTTCGAATTTCTATGCTTTCAAATTTCAACGCTTTGGAATTGCTATGCCTTCAAATTTTAACGCTTTGGAATTTCTATGCTTTCAAATTTCAACGTTTTGGAATTGCTATGCCTTCAAATTTCAACGCTTTGCAATTTCTATGCCTTCGTATTTAAACGCTTTGCAATTTCTGTGCCTTCGAATTTCTATGCTTTCAAATTTCAACGCTTTGGAATTGCTATGCCTTCAAATTTTAACGCTTTGGAATTTCTATGCTTTCAAATTTCAACGCTTTGGAATTGCTATGCCTTCAAATTTTAACGCTTTGGAATTTCTATGCCTTCAAATTTTAACGCTTTGGAATTTCTATGCCTTCAAATTTCAACGCTTTGGAATTTCTATGCCTTCAAATTTCAATGCTTTGGAATTGTTATGCCTTCAAATTTCAACGCTTTGGAATTTCTATGCCTTCGAATTTCAACGCTTGGAATTGCTATGCCTTCAAATTTTAACGCTTTGGAATTTCTATGCCTTCGAATTTCAACGCTTTGGAATTTTTATGCCTTCAAATTTCAACGCGTTGGATTTAAATGTCGCCGAATTTTTAAGCTTTGGAATTTTTATGCCTTCAAATTTTCCAGCTTTGCAATTTCTACGCCTTCAAATTTCAACGCTTTGCAATATTTATGCTTTCGAGTTTCAACGCTTTGCAATTTCTATGCCTTCAAATTTCCAAGCTTTCGAATTCCAAGTCGTCAAGTTTACAATGCTACGAATATTCAAGCCTTTACATTTCTAAGCCTTCGAATTTGCATAACAGAGTAGAATAAGATCCGATTATAGGTAATCGATGCGATATCATCTCGAAATAGGATTGCGATTAGTCTCCCTTTCTACTGTATTAAAATTTAATTCCAAGGATACAATTTTTGCATCGCGACTGCTTTATTACTGTTGCGAGCTCTCTAATTAGTATTTTCATTAGTAAAACGTGTCCGTATAGTCTCCCATCGAAATTTCCCACTAGTTAAACACGGTAACGTAACCAATATTCCTAAGATAATCTATACTTTAGTATTCGTGAAATATCAAATGAACTGCGAAACGAATAGTCCACGAATAGTCGCTGCTACGTTACAGACTCGCAATCGAGTTCACGCGTTGTAGGCTCGCAACCGAGTTATCTCGTTCGTCGACGATCACACTTCATCGACTTCGCCAACTTCGCCTTCGCGAAACGGTTAACCGAGTCGTCGAGTAGACGCAAATTAGAAACGACAGATGACAGTAGTTAGCGGAGTGTTTGCATTGGGTCTGCGAACGGGTTAGGACGTGTCTCGCGGTCGGAATTATTTAATTACACCGGCTATCGATTATCCGTATATCCAGGGGGGCGGTTTTCCGCACGCAGCTCGTCCAGGTGCCTCGCGCAGGTGTAAAGTTGGCGGGGCAGGTGCAGAAACGTCGTCGCGGTGTCGTAACCTCGATTCTGCGTTCTCTTGGCCATGGCGTTTTCACCGTGACTCGAGATTTCCCTCTCGCGGGCAAATAGGCCGAAAAGATAAGCGAGATAACGAAGATGGAACGCGATCGCGGCGCGACCACGACGCGACTCTGTTCTTCGCGCGTGTTTCTCGCATCGCGGCCAGCCGTTCGTAATTTCCGCAATTAGCGATGTAGCTAGTCGAACTGTTTAATTAACTGAAATTGCGCGAATCCGTTAGCGGGATTTGATCGCGGTGCCGGGGCTCGCCGTTGGAACGCGCGATGATCGTCGAGTCAAACGCGGAGAACAACGGGGCCTGTTTGATTTCGGTTCGAAACGACGATACGATCTCGTTGGCCGGTGTTTAGAAAGCGATTCGCGTATTCCCCTTCATTTTCTCCGTGATTGTAAATCGCTCTGGAGAGCCCTCCTCTCTCGCTCTCTATCTCTCTCTCTCTCTCTCTCTGTGTTCACAGAGAACGAACATCCGAGCGCGTTTCTCGGCCCGCGAAAACGCTGCAACGCAGTTTCTATTTAAATATCACTCGAGCCCAGTCCAACGGACCGGCCAACTCCTCTTATCGAGCCTCCATTAACGGGAGCTGTTTCTCGGTCGCTTGCTTGCCAACCATAAAATCCTGCTAAACCGATCGCGCACACTGGAAACAACGCGCCATCGATCCATATCTAACTTTCCTCTAATAATTCCCCCCTTCTAAGGCAAAACGACGAAAGTCGCTTCTTCGAACGATTGGAGTTTACGCAGGTATCAATTGAACTTCGGAGCACAGTTATTGGAACGCTCGAAAAATTCGTGGCGCTTTTGGTAGTATCAGGTGTACCAATGAATAATACTATTTTAATGGAACAATTGGGAAAAACTATAGTTTGCACTTAGAATTTTAGAATACAATGCCATTTCCATTTTTTTTGTTCACCCGCTGTAACTCATGGCTTCATTCGAAATGTAAGCTGATCGATTTTAACCTGAAAAATGAATCGGGACTACGCAGCAACGAAGATGGCGAATCGGGAAAAAAGTGGATTATTCATTGATACACTCAATATCAATTTCTGGCGGATATTTGCCAGAGTTGAGAGAAAGCTACTGTTTTACGAAC